>JAQPPZ010003900.1:0-104271 GCA_028583015.1 Wollemia nobilis
TTCAATGACACTAGCATGTGCTAAAGCCTCCTCAAATATTCTATAAGTATTGAGTAGTAGCATCCAAGAGATGGGTTTTAAGCAACTCTTGGTAAAAAGTTTGATAATTTCTTCCATTAGGAGGGAGAATGGCAACTTTGTTATGACTGCCCTCTAACGGTTTCGAAAATCATAGATAGGTTCCTCATCCCATTGTTTCAAGTGATATATATCCAATAAGGACACCTTATTCTTAATGTTGAGGGTGAAGCATTCCAAGAATAGATCTATCAATTGATCAAAAGTATAAATACTATGTGTAGGCAATTGATTGTACCATTCAATGACATCTCCCCCTAATGTTTGAGGAAACGTTTAGAGCATAAGAGCATTATCATCACTAATCCAAAAACATACATGGACAAATGAACTCACATGCTCCTTAGGATCCTCGATTCCCATAAACTTGTCAAATTTTGGTACCGTAAAATCTGCTGGATATGGCGATGATGGTACCAAAGGGTGGATTGGTTGATGGATCAGTTGGCTTAATGTGAGCTTTTGGATCATTATTCTTGGTGAGTTTTGCATTAACTGATCAATTTCCTTTTACATTGCTTGGAATCTAAGATCTTCTGCTAGAATGTGAGGACCTTGGATTATGTGGTGGTTGGTTGATGGGTTGGATGGTAGATGTTGGGGTGTGACCAACATGGTGTTGTGGAATGAATTGGGTTGGGTATGTGGAGAATATTGATGGTTGAAATATGGGGATGATTGATGAGGATGATGATGGAGAAATAGATTGTGTTGTTGGTTAGTGGTAATGTTGATTGGTATGGTGGATGTGTGGAGTGGTGGTGGATTGGGGATGGAAACTATGGAATATTGAGGGACCCATGCTGAATTTTGATTGGTGAGCGAAGGTTTATTTGGAACTCCTTGGTTCATAGGGTCTATGTAGGCTGACTATTTTCCCTTTGTTCATTGTGAAAGCAACCTGTTGATAAGCCCTAATGTATCCGTAAGTTCCTGATTTGACCATGTGTTGAATGATGGGGTTGTGGTTGGATGAGATGATGGATGAGTCGATGATGATGGGTGATTAGTCATGGTCATGTTGGCTAGGTGAGATGATAGAGGGGTGGATGACATGGTCATGTTGGCTAAGTGAGATGATGGAGGTATGGATGATAATGGATGAGAGGACATGGGTATGGTGCAAGTTGCATTTGATGTTACAAATTGGAGGCTAGGGACTTGTGAGGCAACATTGACATACTCCTCATACAAGGGGTTGGTATAGGTGGATGTGAGATAAGTGTTTGGAACACTTGGGATTTGTGGTGGTTGGCTCATGGAGGAAGGCATACCATATTCATAACTTGAATTAGGATATCCTTGGGCAAGGTAGGTGGTAGCCAATTTAGATTCTTCAAAACCTTCTTGGCTAAGGGGCTCTAAGACATAGTTAGAAGCCTTGTAAAGGGCCTGCACTCTATCCATATCTATGTAGGTGGTGGTTATCTCCATATTGTGTGAATGTGTCTCTACTTGAGAGTGGGGTGGATGGGATGATCCAGACAAAGTATTCTGAACCATATTGGATGGGGCTATCGAAGTAGAGAGCTCATGGGAACTGTTTTCCATTAAACTACTTTGGTTTATTATTTTCTTTTGTTGTCGTGTTAGCACCATAAAATAGTTAAACCAAAGATTCAAAGATTATCTAAATCACACAAATTAACACTTTTCCAAAATTTAAAGTAAAGAAAACAATCAGTCCTAGGTTTCACCATGTGTGGCTTACCTTTTTCATTAATTATTTTCTTTCGTTAATGTGAGATTATTTTTAGAATTGTTGGCTTATGTGTTTTGATGTAACTTAATCTTGTTTAATGAAAAACAAAGGTAAAAACTAAGGTTGGCCAGGGCAACGAGATTCTTGTTGGTAATGACCTCCAACAAGTTTTCTCGGGGGTAGTCCTATGGTTTCTAGGGCAGATATTGGTGGATGGAAATCATGGCCACCATCACCAAATCTCAAGCAATGGCTGGTGATGAAATCCAACCACTACTGTTAAAAATGTGAATCGTGCAAGTGTGTGTGATTTATTTTATTAGATTTCTCGTTCTCTATGGTGTGTAAACAATATTAAAGATATCTAACTTCACTAATCTAAATTAGAAGCCAACACAAAGACACAAATTTCACCTAAAGAGAGTGGAGTACACCGCTCAAAACCCCATGCCTACAAATGATTAAAATCACAAGAGCAACCGGAGGGTTCGTCCACCTCTCTACCAAAGGGTCCAACCTAGGGCAGGATTACTTTATGCATCAAAATGTTTTTCCTATTTGGATATGCAAAATTAAAGTGATCTTTAACCCTAAAATGCAATATCTAGGATGCTTTTCTGTTTCATATACACTCAAAAATGCAAAAAATCACCTAGATCTACAATTTTAGAACAAGAAATAAATTTGGTATAATGAAATACACACAAACCCTAGATTCAACTTTCTACCAATTATTTCCCACATTACTTAGTGTCGAACCTAGAAACAACAAAAAACAATAGCAAAAAATAGAATACGTAAATCGCTAAATGGCAACCTAGGGTTATGAAGCTTACTTGAAAGCCTTAGCTCTGCTCCAAATTACTACTAGGCATAGTTAGACATCTGCTAGGTGCAGGAGGGCACCTGCGGTTGTCTGCAGATACTTTCGAACGCTCCATGGATGCTCATGAATGCTTGCTAATATCTAAAAATGTTGCATACTGCTTCAGAAACCCTAGTGATAAATTCGATGATCTCTACGCTTCTAAAAATCCTAAAATAAATAAAAATAAAATTAAGTTAGCAAAGGTAGATATTATTAAATAATGAAACCCTTGTGGGGTCCCACTGTGATCACCATTTGTGAAGTCAAAAACACAACACTTAAAAATAAAAGGAGATAGATCAAATAACACAATGAGACACAAGATTGCATAAATGGAAATATTTGATAAAATGGAGGGAGCCAATAAAATCCTTTGATATAATCTATCCTCAATGAGGGTATTTTATACAATGATTTACAAAAGTGCTAGGGTTCTCCGAAACCCTATCTATAATAATGAAGTGTCTTAGGATTCGATGTGCTCTTGCTTCCAACGGGGTGAGTGGGCTTTGAATATCCTATGATGGGCCACCCCAACTTCAACAACCATTCAACAATGTGTAGAACTTGTAGATATGCATACATAAAAACATAACAAGGGGGTTAGTAATACCTATGAGGGCTCCACAGTGTGAGACCCTTAGACATAAATAAAACCCTAGTTAAAAATGAAGTCAGAAAAGTATGCCAGATCAATAAATTATGAGATAAAATATATTCAAATGAGATATACCTTGCTTTCATTTCGTTTGCATATAACGTGGTGCAGCAGGCTTAGATTCACATTTTTGCGGTTACAATAGGCTCGAACGCGCACTTGGCAGGCTCTAACGCGAGCTTTGTAGGCTTTGGTGTGTACCTATGGGATATAAAAGGCTCTAGAGAGCACCTACAGAATACATCAAGATCTGGTGAGCGCTTCATAGGCTCTACAGCAAGCCTCGCAAGCTATGGAGGATGCATACAGGTTAGGGCAGAATCTATAAAAGCAGATCTAGGGGGTGACGACGAATGTGACAGATGGATGGGGGATGCGACGACGATGGAGGATGAATGGGGAATGGCTAGAACAACAAAAGTCTTGTTGACTAACTAGGGCTTTAGATCTTCTATCTCTCTTTTCTTCGCTAGGGCTTCAACAATGACTCCTCTAGGGTGTAATTTCTAATCTCAAGGTTCCAAGGTTTGAGCATTTGCAAATGCCCTTATTTATAATCCAACCTAGGGTTTTCTTAGGGTTTTAGCATTACACTTTTAATCGTGTGGCTAAGATTAAATTAGATCCTAAGGTTGAGATTACTTTTTGAATGTGACATTGATTAATGAATATGGACGGTGGAGATTAGAATGGATCGGACGGTTGTGGTTAATTGAGTTTATAAATATATATTTTATAATAGATATATTATACTATAATATAAAATATTATATTAAATATTAAATAATATAAAATAATATTAAAATAATCCCAATTGGGCTAGGAAATGGCGGGAAAGGGCTAAAATGGTGAAATGGATGGTGGGAAAGGTGGAATTGGACCAAATAATTGGCGGGAAGGTGTATGGTGGACAAGTGGGTGGTGGGATGGTTAGGATGGACGATTAGTGGCTGTAATTTGGTGTCTACAAACACATTTTGAAATAGAGTTAAATGGCATTCTGCCAACTTTGCATGTAATATTCTTTAAAAGTTAATACAATTATGGGTCTCATTTCAGTCAATTCTTGCCTCGTTTTTGTGTTTTGCTTCATAATGGATTACATTATTTGAATGTGTTATGAACATTTCTTTCATTGGTCAAACTATTAAATTTGTTATGATATTCAAACAAGTTTAATAGAGTCAATTTATCTTTCCTCCATTCTCTCTGTTCATATTTCAAGCATTGTTAAATTGCTATAACAACCCAATGAATCTAGGCACCGGTCTACATAAGGCATAATAAGAGTTTTTGTCTTTGCTTGGTTATTTTAATATAAGTAGTGTATAACTAAAATATGGAGTGATTAAAATTGCAATATCTTAAGTTTATTACTAGGGTTTCCTTACCCATTATGGTATTTTTATTTAGTAATATATATTTTATCAAAATAAAGAGGCAGGTTGACCAGAGCCTGTAATAGCTTGTTGGTTCCAAAAAATTTCTTGTAGCATGATAATCGAATCCTGTGGATGCAAGAAATTGTTCCAATAGGCCTGAAGAATCGAGTTCTAGTAATGAACCCTTGCTTCCTTTCATCCTAATACAAGCCCCCGTACAGTTGAAGAAAGCCCAACTCCATGATAATACATCTTAATTCCAGTAACCTTCTTATTCAAAGATATTAATATACGAGAAGGTACATGGGAGCTCACTTCAAAATAAATAAATAAAGGCCATAAATAACAAATAGAAGGTGGTGATGATTAGGTCATATTTTGGCCAATTTTC
Organism: Wollemia nobilis; assembly: GCA_028583015.1. NCBI lineage: Eukaryota > Viridiplantae > Streptophyta > Pinopsida > Araucariales > Araucariaceae > Wollemia > Wollemia nobilis. The sequence continues at coordinate 5,080 of JAQPPZ010003900.1, forward strand.
CTAATTATATTTTTGAGATAGTAAAAAAATAGATTGTACAACAACCGACTGATGATAAGGCAGGAGATGGCACCAGGTGAACGGTTCAAATGCAAACAATTCAGGCAGTTACAGAGTTGCTATTATTATAATAAGGACATCTACAATATGAATAAGGATCGAGCTTTGACATATTATATTTTTTCTAAGAGGTATACTTGAGTGTCTGTTCTTTCTTGTTGTATCTCCTTTGTTTTGTTTCCCCTTTTCATCTCCTCATTCCTCCCACTGTTGTGCAGGTCTTTGATAGGAAAGTTCCCAAGAAGTTGAGAAAATTTCCAAATTATTGAGCCAAAGGTCTAGAGACTCGACTTTTGCAATATTCAGGAGAAAGAGTGAAAGGTCTTTGTTATGATATTTGAACGAGTATCTTTATTATATTAATCATTCTAAGTGTTAAATGGCGATTCCAAGCCAACTCTTCATGTAATATCCTTCAAATATTAATACAATTCTAGGCTTATTTCTTGTTATCCTTATGTGTTTTGCTTTGTGTGTATCTTTGTTATGGGTTTCATTATTTGAACGCATAATAAACACTTCTCTCGTTGGTCAAATATTATGTTTATTACGATATTCAAATGAATGTAATTGCATCGATTATTTTGTCTCTCTTTCTTTCTATTTTCATTGAAATATTATTAAATTTTGCTACAATAGCCCAAAGGATTAAAACACCAATCATACATAAGGCATAATAGAACTATTATTATTTTAGCTCGATCATAATTTATAACCATTAATTCACAATCATAAATCTGGAAGAGCATGAAATTAAACCTTTAACCTTTAAGCTCACCTCAAGGGTATATCCTTACCATACTTGGTTTGTCTAGAAAATATTAAAGAATTCTATTCCCAGGTTAAAGAGGCAAGTTGACCAGAGCTTGTAGTAGCTCATTGGTAGTAGGTTTTCCTATGTGACAACTTATCCTAAGGATGCAAGAAAAATCTCCAATAGTTACCAAATATCATCTTCCTTTCAAATATATCATCATGTACAACCTTTATAAATCATCCAAGGAAGGTGAAATATTAGCTCAACTAGAATATGAGGCACTTTTATCAAAATGATCATTGATGATAGAGGTTGAAGATAAAATCCTAGAGGGGGATCCTATGCAACGAATGGATAAGGATTCACATGTGAGTTGAGTTGCTCAAGTGATTCTAAATAAATGGATTACATTGAGTAACAAAGAAGCTATGATTCTTAAAATGGGATTTTTTCCTACAATCTTGGGAAGTACTTGGATACAATTTGTATTCAAATCATTTAATGCTTTAAAGGATGGCATTGATTTGGTCAGGGAACAATTATAAAATGAATCATTATTGTTGAGTGATGTTGTGTTTCCTGGTTTTATAAAGCCAGTCATCCAAATTGATTGTCACCATTAAATTCTATCATGGATTAAGATAAAATGTGGAGAGGCTATCCCAGTTGTAGGAATTGCAATCCCTATCCATACTTCCCATCACTTCAAATTTTACAGGAGATTTCAATTTTAATACATATCATGAGGTAATGATAAGAGAAAAGTTGTTCCAACTTCCTAGCTTATGACACTCACTCAAGGTTTTGATTATTTTAGCAAGAAAACATATTATCTCCTAGAATGCCTCCGTTGAGCTCCGAATTAGGGAAGTCTCATTGGCAAAGGACCTCCATATTTACCATTAATCAACTTATCATGTTTACATAGGTATTGGAAAGTGTTGAGCTCAAACATTGACATCAAAAGGGTGGGAAACTATTTTCTTGAGCTTGTGATGATATTATCTTCCACTCAAAAATATAGCTATTTGTTTCTACAAATTCCTTCTCCTCATTTCCCCTTTAGTTTTTTTTCAAAAAATGAGAAAAAAATAAATCCTTGTCTCACTACATGAAAAATATTGCTAGAGGCAATTAGGTTCCCACTCCTTTCCATCCTTTTCTTCCAATATTGGTTGAATTGTTAGCAGTTCAACATTTCTCATAGGATATATCAAGAAAAAATATTCACATAATTCAATCCATAACAATGAACAATAACTCATTGAAAATATTATCGATAATTATATCTTCTTAAGCAATGCAATGTAGTACAAAGCTTATTCTTCAATCCATGTGTTGCAATGATTTACCTTAAATATAGACACACATGGATAAGATACTCTTCACATTCACAAGACTCTTGAACTTTCTAATTACGAAATATTTTCACTACCTCAAGCGCACTAGAGATCTAACACTTCAAATTTCTCATGGGAGAAATATCACATGATAATAAATTTGTTATTGACTCCACATATCCATATAAAGATAAATACTCTAATGATTGCACATGCTAAATGATAAAATCTTGCATAAATACTAATACTACACTTACTAACATGACACCTTACTTACATAACTCCACACTTACTTATATGACACATACTATATACTCAAATATTAAACACACTACTAAACTATTTACATGGTAATTGTATAATTGTATTATTATTGCAAGGTACGATATATTTAATGCTTCCAACACCCCCTCGTATTACATTATTTGGTATGAAGGTCCTTTGCCTTCATGTATTTTAATCCTTCATTTTTGTTTTGGTCTTTATGCTTTGACTCTAGTACTCCTTCAAGTTTGAGAATTGAACCTGTTCATCGAGGCTAATACCTATACCTATCACACTTTTGAGCACGTCATGACAATAATATAACTCATAACTGATATCAATGGTTTTCTTCTTTTCAATTTTGAGGCTAGTATCATCAACACTATGTAAATCATTATTGGTACCTTGATGAAGATTGTAGATGTCGTTCATGATTTTCAACTTATTTATCATCCTTTCAAATTTATTTGTTGATGTCTTATCTTGTTCTTTTGCCATGAGAATTTTATGTTCAATTAAATACCTTTTTTGATATTGTTCTTTTGGTAGAAGTTGATCCAATTATTTTTGTGTAATTGTTATCACATCTAAAGCAAATATACCACTTTTGTAGGACCCAAGAGCTTCAAATTTGTTTAGTATTTTGATAAGACATCTCTTACTTCCATTGATAATTTTGAATTCTACCATTCTTCCTCTATCCAACAATTGTGAAATTGGATTATTTTTTATTCTTGGAACATAAAGCACATTCTCTAGTCTACATTATGAGTAAGGTAGACTAAGTGTAACATTACTTGTTGCTTGTACTTGGTAGATTTTATCATCAACTATCTTAAATAGTATACATTGTTTCACTTGAATGGAATCAAACCAAATCTCTTTTGGAGAAAAAATGATTCAATCTCAAACTTATTTGAATGTAGCGGACAATAGTGGAGCAAGAAAACTAATGTGTATTCGATTTCTAGGGGTGAGTAATCCTAAATACGCTCATATCAGTGACGTTATAATTGCTATAATTAAAAAAGTAGCACCTAATATGCCCATGGAAAAATTAGAAGTAGTTAGAGTCGTAGTTATACGCACATGTAAAGAACTAAAATTAGACAATGGAATGATAATACGATATGATGATAATGCAGCAATTGTCATTGATAAACAAGGAAATCCAAAAGGAACTCGAGTTTTTGGTTCAATTGCTCGGGAATTAAGACAATTGAATTTCACCAAAATAGTATCATTAGCTCCCGAAGTCTTATAAATACGGCTACATATATTTTGTAGAAGTAATCGTACAAAAATGAATATGCAGTTTTTAGATTGCATTTCTATAGGTTGCTAGTCATGTCAAGGTTGGCTCCTAAATCAATATACTAAGAGTAATCTGCATGCCCAAATTTTTGGTTTGGTTTGAACTTTTTATGTTCCATTGTATCTCAGAACATGTTTGTGGCAATATTTTTTCTGCTTTCAAAAATATCTCTTCATAAAGTTTGCCTCTTTAAATATATGTGATTTTGTAAAATACCTTTTTGATGCACTCATTATTATTTTCCACTTTTGTTCTTTCAACAATAATTCTTTGAATAATTCTGCAATTCTTTTGTTCACACAAATTTTTTCTTCAATTTTAATTTCCTTCAAATAATAATTAATTTCCTTTGTTGTTGAAATCCTTCTTACTCCAAAATTAATAAATTCTTTCTTCAAACAATTATCTTCTCTAAAAAAAAATTGCAATCTTCAATTTAATTCAAATTTCTTATTCTTTCTTCAACTTCAATATTTTTCTTCAATTCAAAATTTTCTCTCTTCGGACAAATTTCTCTTCTTCAATCTTCAAATTAATATCATTAATTTCTTTCTTCAATTTATTATTCTTCCTTCAACTAATTTTCACTTCTCTTTAATCTTCTTCTTCAATTTTTAATCTTTAATAATACTCTTTTATAATGTTTTTAAATTCCAATCAAATAGTATGTCTTCGAAGGTTAATCAAAAACCCATGAGCCAAGAAGAAAATGGTGGAAGCAGGAGCAGAAGCAAGAGCAGGAGTGAGAAAAGAAGTGGGAGTAGGCTTGAAGGCCTCAAATAGTGACATTAGCATCCAGGGCTAGGGATACCGACAAGCGACAAGGGGCTCAGGCCCAAGTAAGGGCAAAGAGGATGTGACAGCGAGCCCCTCTGGAAATGCACACTCCAATCCATCAGACAAAGATCCCCCTAACAAGGTGGTCAAGGAGTCCTCCATTAGGGGGCCCAATAAACCCTCCTATGTCCAGGACCTCATGGGAAAGGCAAACTGTCCCCATCTCTCGACATCAAGATTATCCTTGGATGGGATGCACATTTCCATCCTAGATGAAATTTTCTCTACCTACGTGTCAGAGGCCTCCTATTCCTTGGTCAAGAAATTCATTGGGGGTCACCCAGACATGGAAACCATCCATCACTGAGCCTACTCCAAATGGAAAACCTCTAGGAACATGGAAATCATTGCCCTGTCAAAGTGTTTTTTTCTCATAAAGCTCAATAAAGGGATGATACCAATCGTATCCTCATGGGTGAACCCTAGTTTCTAGGCTAGAAAAGCCTCTTTCTCAAGCACTAGGTTGTAAAATTCAATACCAACACCCAGGGAAAAACCAGCATGGGCCCCCACCGCCTCCCTTCCCAAGAGGATGTGCTCAAAATCATCGCACGGGTCATCGGGGAACTTGTGACTTTCAACTCTACAACCAAGGCGGGATCCTAAATGGTCCATGTCAGACTATGTGTAAACCAAACCTTGAATCTGAGCTTCCATATTTAGTCACCCCGATGTCTGAATCCTATCAATGGTGCCAACCCATGGAATACAAGAATAAGCCTGCCTTCTGCACCTAGTGCTGCATGCAAGGGCATCTCCTCAACTAGTGCCACCTCACCAAGTGTCTCAAAGCATCAATAATTAGGGACTCCTTCCTGAAGGCCCTGTCCAATAGCAGGTTTTCCCTCTGTGGTCCATCTCAGAGTAGGCGACCCCTTAGAGACCACCAACACCCTCGTCATGGCATAAAAAGAGGCCAAATCCAACTGACAAAAGGAAATAGAAGGTTGATCCCATCCTAGTGATAGATTATGACCAGGTATTTACCCATCCCAACCATAACCCTAAAGTTTTATTAGAAGTTCCAATCTCCCCTGAGGAACCTCCCCACCCAACCGATGGTCTAGTATCCCCCCCCACACCCCCCCCCCCCCCCCACCCACCCCCTCCCCACCAATCACCAACCCCCCCCCCCCCCCCCCCCCCCCCCCCCCGACCCCCCACCCCCAACAACCAATACACATACCCCCCCACCCCCAAAGAACCCCCCAACAAAAACAATAAAAACCCCCCACACAAAAATACACCAACCAACCCCAGACCCAACCATAACCCACCACCCCCCCAACAAAAAACCCACAACCAAGCCAACCCCCCAAACCCCACCCACCCAAAACCAACCACCCCACCAAAAACTACCAAGTCCCCAAAACCAAAAAGCAAAACCCCCCCACCCCACTATTTAGACACCACAAATCCCCAAAACCACAACATCACCCCACACCCCCAAACCCCAACCCAAAAAACCCCCAAAAACCCAAATCAACCCCCACCAAACCAACAACCCACCCCACCAAACAAATCCCCCAACCAAACAAAACCAACCACCAACCACCCACCCAACCACCCCTATACAACCCTCCCCCCCAAAAACAACCCCCCCCTGACCCCACCCCACACCCCAACACACCCCCCCCCCACACCAACCCACACCAACAACACCCACAAAAAAACAACCAACAACACCCCACCAAAAACCAACCCACACAAAACAAAGCCCCAAGCCAACCCACCCACAAACACCACAAATCTCCAACAAACCACCACAGACCCCCCCACCCCCCAACCAAACCACCCCCCCCCCCCACAACCCACCCCAAACACAACCACTCCAGACCACCACCCCAACCACCCCAACACCAAAAACTACCAAACCACACCCCCCACCAACCACCCATCCCCCAAACATCCCACAGAAACCAAAAAACCAACCCCCACACCACCCCCCCAACCCCCAACCACAGACCACACCAACCAAACCCCCACAACCACCCACCAATCCACCCAAACCCCCCACCACTCACCCCTCAACCCAACCCACAACACCCACCCACCCCAAACCCACCACAAAACCCACCACCATCCACACACACCACACACCCCCCCCCCCAACACCACAACAAACCAAACACACCCAACCCCAAAAAAAAAACGACCCCACCCCCCCCACCACCACCCCCCCCAAACCCACCAAACAACACCCCAAACCCCCCCACCCACCCCCCCCCCCCCCAACCCACAAACCCACAAGCCCCACAAAGAAAACCCCCCCCCCAAACCCCCCCACATCCCCAACCAACCCCCCCCCCCCCACCCCCCACCCTCCCAAACATCCCAAGCCCAACAAGCCCAACCCAACCCCCAACCAACCCAACCCACACACCCCACCACCCCCCCACAACAACCCCCCCACCCCCCACCCCCACCCACCCCAAACACCCCACCCCCACCCCCCAAACCAACAACAAAAGGCTACTAGCCTAGGAACGAAAAAAAGCACCCCAAGCAAACCCATGCCTTCTCCACAGCCACCAAACCACCACACAGGCAAACAAGCCAAGACAGAAGACGCAACCCCCAAAGGGGGAACCAAACCAAAACAAGCAAAGGGCCCCAAAAACGGCCCGGGGAGGGAACATGGATCCAGACCAAAAACGGCAAAGAAGAGCCACAAAACAAAACAAAAAAACAAACGCCCACACCCCCCACACCAGAAAAGGAAAGCCAAAACAAACAAAACAAAAACCCAAAACCCAGAGAGGCCCGCAACGGAGAACACCACAAAGTTGGGACCAAACCCGAAAAAACCACAAAAAATAGTACATCTTTCCTTCAAATATATTTATAATCTTCAATCAATAATTTTCTTCTTCATTTGTTTTAGGGAGGAAAGAGATAGAATCCTAAAATGGGGTCCTTGATTTATGGAAAGAGCATGAATCTTCCTTACCTACTGGTATGAAGGTTTTGCATCTAAAAATGTAAACTCGGATATTGATCATGATTGATATAAGCAAACCTTTACCAAAATCAGTCATTCTTAAGTATGGGGGTAAGTTGTGGATGCAAACCATAGATTATGAAAAGATATATTTTAGATGTAGAAGATACCATGAGGTGGGAAATATTGAAAGATCATACTCTAAGAAGAGTCTAGCAAAATCATATGTAGAAAACTGCAAGAGAAATCTACAAATGAATGTGGATGAGGATGGTTTTCAACTTCCAAAAAATAGGTCTAGACAAATGAAAGTAAATAAATAGTGGAGACCAATAAGGAAGGATATTGGAAGAAATACTAATTATTTTGAGGCTTTAGCCTATGAAGAAAAATCAGATCAAAGCTTAGAGGACACAGTATTAGTTCAAAATACTAACAAGGAATTGTCTATTCAATATGAATTGGATTTAAAGACAAACATTCTCAATGAACCTAAGGAATGTGTCTCTTCATATTTTGAAGACTCTCTTGAAGTACCATGCACCATTCGAGAGAAGAAAATTGGTAGAGAAAATGCAATGTTAGATGTCAATACCTCTACCATTAACAAGAATATACCAGAAAATGAGCAAGATAAGTCAAAAGCTTTAGTAGTAGAGCCAGGAGAGGATAAGTCTAATGAAAAAGAAAGTTGTGAAAGAATATTGAGGAATAGAATAATAAGACCTACTCCTAATATACATGCAAGGCAAAAAGAGAAAAACCATCAAATTATCAAGTGAGATCCAAGGAAGCAAGAGCAAATATAGAGAAAGGAACACAAACTAAGTTGGTTGAGTTGTAGGTCATAGACATTGATAAGGATAAAACAAATATCATAAAGGCTTCAATCCCACCATTTGATTTCATAAATTTTCAACTCTATTATTGCTCCTATGCCTTAAGGTGGACATGTGAAAGAATTTTGTGTTCCTATCACCTTCACGTAGCTAGAGGGATCTTGATTTCTGATGCCACAAAATTTCTTCATCTGCTAGCACGTTATGGAAATTTGTTAATAGTTTTCTTTCCTTGCATATTTCTCCTTAATTCACCTCTCTTGACTCCAAATTTAATTCAACTTCCTTTGACTGTTCAACTAACTATTTTTTTCTCTAGAACACATTTCCAAAAATGTACTTGTTCCAAACCTTAAGATTAGTTGTGAAAAATCTAAGCTTAGAAGCCACTTGAGAAATAAGAAGGCCTAAAAAACCCCAATACCACCATTCTAGAATTCTAGATTCTAAGCCCTGATGTTGCAGCCACATTGCCTCAAACCTGAAGGGTCTGGGAAAAACTAGAATTTGGGACTTTTTCAAACACTAGAGGATTATGATCGGACCCCACTTTGGGGAGAGAGCAAAGGGATGCATCTCCGAACACTGGAAGACCTTCCTTGGAGACTAACACCCTATCCAGCCTAATATGAATATTTTGATTGCCCAGATGCTTGTTACTCCAAGTGTATTTAGACCCCTTCAAATCCACATCCATCAACTCCTGATTATTAATAAATGTATCAAAATCCTCCATACTTTTAGAACCAAAATTACTACCACCCTTTTTATCCGAAGGGTATAAGGGGGTATTGAAGTATCCAATGAGAATCCAAGCTTACCCCTTGAAAATTTCTCTCATAGAGCTTAGAGATTCCCATAGTAGATTCCTATTAGGGTCCATATTAGGGGCATAAATATTAGACATAATCCATCTCTCTAGAGTCCTTACTACAAAATAAAATATTAATCACTCTATTAGAAATAAATAGAATGGATCCATCCAGTTTCTTAGGGTCCCATAGACAAAGAAGACCCCTAGAAGCTCCATTGGCAGAATTTGCTGCAAAACCCACCTCCTTCCAAACTAATTACCTCTGCATTAGAACTATCCATCTTATTTTCTTGAATAAATAAAACATAAATTCTTACCTCCCTCCTGAGTTTTTCGAAAATTCATTACTTGGAGGGCCCATTCAGGCCTTTGATATTCCACAAGAACAACTTCATATTCGATATCTAAGGCCATTATTCCCACTCAAAGAACCGGGGGAGCTACAAAATGTGTCAATTTTTAGTTGTTTCCCTTTGATATCCTTCTCTTTCTCAAAATTCAATTGGGATTGGCGTTCATCAACAATTTTTGACTATGCCTCACAAATCCTCATTGCTTTGTTAGAGGTTTTCCCTACCTTATGATTACCTTCAATATTTATTTGCCCTTTTTGGGTACTTTTAGTTTTGGATTTGGAATTGATTGTGCCCGAAGAGCCCGTCCTTGGGCACAGTAACCATTTTAACTTGAGCAAGGTTGAAGACTCTTGACTAGGAGCCTCACTAGGCTTCTGGGGGAGCAAAGTTCTTCTATGAATGGCTCCTCAGTGAGTAAGCTTTGATAGGAGATATGAAGGAACTCCAAAGGGATTAAAGTCTTCATCACCAAGTCTTCTGGGATAACCTGGTCAAAAATTCTACCACTGTATGGGTTCATATTTTGGACCACCACTTTGTTAGACTTATTAACATCCACCATAGGTACTTGGTCCATTATTCTTTCCTTTGGTTCAAGCTCTTTCGAAATCAATTCATGCTAGGCTGACTTAAAATAGGCCTCCTGAGGAGGATCATTAGGTGAAGGGTCTGACATGACTTCTTTACCTTTTGAAACAACAACATGAGGATTCTCGATAGAAACCATCGAGCTAGCAAGAATTTTTCTTGGGCCACACAATTCTCTTCTAGGGGCTCTAGGGGCCACTTCCTTATAATGCAAATATGGGCATTGGGGTTTGATATGACCCTGCGTTTTGTATTCTAAAAAAAATACGAGTTTGTTTTTATACATGAGTCTGAGACTAATTCCATTGAAGTTGACAACTTAGAATCAATATTGACCATAATGCACATACAGACGTATATCATTCTCGATCTAGATTTAGAACCTAGATCAAAAGTGACCAGGTCTCCAATACCTCGCAAAACTTCCCCATGCCAAAAATGACTAGGGAGACCTAGCAATCTCACCCAGATTGCTACATAGTTGATACTTTGGGTTTTTGGGTCAAAGTTAGTGCCCCACCTTCTTAGGAAAAGGCTTCTCCTACTTTAGAACCATGGCCCCCTAATAATATGGCTCATTTCAAAAGGGTTGTTTAGTTTGATTTGAAAGAAAACCTCTAAAGAGGGCTATGAGTTGCATATTTTTTTTTATGGAGCCATTTGGAAAAAGCCCACTTCTGAATTGACTCCATGTTAGGACTGACAAACTTGCCAATGAGAGAAAATGATTCCAAGGAGACAAAGGTGTTCATGAGAGACTCTAGAATTTTCAACACTCCTTGGTTTGTGATAAGAGAAGAGGAGGCAACCAAGGGGATATACGAAACAACTAGAGAAGAAAAATATATGTTTTTGTGAACCTTCTCTGCAAAATAAGGTTTTAGTTATCTAAGAAGTGGGTTAGGGTTAGGATCTAGGGGAGGCCTAGCTCCACCATCCGTGACTCCTACCGGTCCTATCGCATCATCACAAAAATCATGCTTGCATTGATCGTAATCACCTTTGTTGAAAAGTAGATTCTTGCCCCCTTCAGATTTAAAATTTTGTTGAGCATCAAAAATATCATGGAAAGCATCCATCATATCCATCACATGTTGCTATTGCTCAACATTACCCCAGCACTTCTCTAGTGTTGCTCACCTTCACTACCCTAGCACTACTCAACATTGCCCTAGAACTTCTCCACTATTGCTCATCTTCACTACCCTAGCACTATTGCACTCACCTTCATTGTCCTAACACTGCTCAACATTGCACTCACCTTCACTTCCCTAGCACTGTTGCACTCACCTTCATTGCTCTATTACTACTGCACTCACCTTCATTGCCCTAGCATTGCTGCACTCATATTCCCTACCCTAGCATTGTTGCACTCACCTTCACTACCCTAGCACTGCGCTACACTCACCTTCGTTGCCCTAACACTACTACACTCGGTTTTGCTGCCCTCAATTCTTCTTAGTATGTTAAGCCCAATGACCCAAGCTTAATATTTATTGCATTCTCACTTCCAAATGATTCTACTCTATGGAATGGTTTAAAAAAATCTATTGATCTAGTGATTAAATATCTCAAATGGATGGTGGGAACAAGAGAAAAATATTTCTATTTGGATGGATAGTTGGTGTGAGAAAAACCACTTGATCTAGATCCAATTTTGAAACCATGGATGAGATTACTTCAAGATAAATATGGTGATAGGGTTTCAAACGTTATGTACAAGGATTGGGAGGGAAGATACAAATAGACAGAAGATTTATTTACAAGTATACAAGACATTTATGATAGGAGGTAGTTGAGCAAAAAGATAACAACACTGACTTTTCAAGGGGAGTCAAGAATGAGCTATTTTGGGAGTTGAATAGCTCAGGAGAATACACAAGAAGAAGTGGATATAATGTAAAGCACCAACAAAATAACAATATCACAGGAATGTGGAAAGATATTTGGGATAGCCTGAGCATTCCTAAAGTGAAAATGTTTGTTTGGCTAGTAGGTCTATAAGAGTTTTATCCTGGGATAACCTTATGAAAAGGTGTTTTTATGACCCCTCATAATGTGTTTTTTATAAAAGGGGGGACAAGATCATATAACATCTCTTAGAACACTGCTCAATAGTATAAAACCTATGGCAATGGATTCTTAATATGTTTGGTAAATGCATGGTGATGAATAGAAGAATTGAAGAATGGTTAAAGCAATGGTAGAGCACTTTTAAAAGTGAGGCTTTACAGATAATTTGGGATATATCAAAAGATACAATACTTTGGACTATATGGCTAGAAAGATATAGAAGAATATTTAAAGGAAATAAAAGTAGTTTAGAGGTAATGAAAATGAAGTTTTTAATAGAGGAGTTAAAAATAATTAAATTTAATTAGAAGTAGAGAGATTGGTAAATGGAGTAAGTCATAAATCGAATTATGATTTTGGGATAGGAGAGAAAAAATAAGAAAAAATATAAAGTGGAAAATAGATGTGGAGTTAGTAAAAAAATTTTGATGGAGCATCTAAAGGAAATCCAAGAATAATTAGAAATAAAAGAGATATTTTGTCTCATTATGCTTTCAATAATGGATTTAATACAAATAATGAAGTTGAAGCTTGGGCAAATTTGGAAGGGTTAAAAATATGCAAACATAATGAAATGGAATAGAGTATGGATGGAAGGTGATTATCTCATAGTAATAAATGTAATTTTGAGGAAAGTAAAGGCTCCATGGAATATACAAGAAATAATTGTGGAAATTCAAGACCTTGCTATAGATTTTGAAGAAACCAAGTTCACACATATGTTAAGGGAAGGAAACAAATATGTGTATAGACTAGCCAATAGAGGGGTTTAAATTAAGGATCATGAAGTTAAATTCTTGTTTTCATGGTTAGAGGAAGTAGTAGCTGAAGCGAACAAGAAAATGTTGACTACTTGAAGTAAATAATGATTAAGATTTTATTTAATTCATTGGAAATATTTTATTTATTTTATAATACTATTGTGTTTTTTTAAATAAAGGGGTAAAAATTTATTGATAAAAAGTCTATATTACAGAGTACAGTCGAGCTCCTAGGCAAGACTCAAATAGGAAAAAAAAAAGGCTAAAACCACCAGATAAGGTTGAAACCCAAAGAAGACAACAAGAACAAACCACATTAAGTTTGAACATCCTTGTGGATCAACTCCGAGGATTGAGAATCCTCAGATGGGAGACTCTCCCAATTATCGATAATCCAAGGATCCAACAACTTAGAAGCCCTTTTGACCAGGTAATCAACAACCCCATTACATTCCCTTGGAATGTGCACAAAGGATATAAATTCAAACTCTTCACTCGTTCTAAGAATCTAAGCGACCATAGAGGCTAACTTCCAATTAAAATCCTCCACCCTTTTATTGTTTAAAATATTAACCACAATTTGAGAGTCGAACTTGCAAATAATCCTACATCAACTAAGAGAAAACCCCCTCTGCAAGGCCTCAAAAATCGTAAGATATTCCATAAAATTGTTGGAGTGAACACCTTTAGAAATGGAAAAGAAAAAATTGACACAAGAGAATCTCTCCAACACGCAATTCCAACATGTCCAAGATTACCCCTAGATGACATCGCATTAATTTTAAAACTCTCTAGGGGGTGGCCTCACTACATCTAAAAAAAAAAAAAAGAAGTAATATTATAAAAATGAATAAAATAAGGAATAAGAAGTATTTAAAATGAATAAAGTAAGTTTTTAAAATTTAGTTTTAAAATTGATGCAAAAAAAAAAAAAAAAAAAAAAAAAAAAAAAAAAAAAAAAACATTTAAAAAAAAAAAAAAAAAAAAAAAAAAAAAAAAATATTAAAAAAAATAAATCTTTCCAGATGATTTGTTAATAGAAAATTGAGGTCCTTCTATAAAAGAATTTAGGCTATAGTTTATTCTTTGGGATATGGATAAATGGTAAGTGGTGTATATCTTGATTAAAGGATAAAATAAAAAGAAGTAAGATAAATAAGAAACTAGAAAAAAAAAAAAAAAAAAGCCAGGGCCCCAACCTAGTCTTTCTAGCCCCCGGCCCCCCTCCCCGGTCTCCGCCCCGCCGGGGCCACTCTCTCGCTTATATTCATGAGATCTGCCGGGGCCATCCTAGAGAAACATGGACTTAGTTCAGTTACTGAAGGAATTAGCAGTGAGCGCTTATCAGCCTTGTCCCCTGTGGAGGCCCCTCGATGGCCCATTTGCCCCAGAGCGGTTCTTTAAGATCAAGGAAGAGTATGAAGTCTCCCATCAATGATACAGGTCGACTTCTATAAAGAAGTCTCCATTCCTTTGCGATTGTAACCAATAGGACATACACATATGAAGGAGATGGCCCATCAGCAGCCTGGATCAGGGGGGCCCCGGCCATGCCTCAGCCCTCCCGCATATCGCCTTGTCTGGGGCCCGTTGGGGGGGGCGCTCCCCCGGGGGCGCAGTTCGGCGCCCCGTTTAGGAGGTATCTCCTGAGTCAGGTGTTTTAGTTTTTTTTTGAGGTTTCCGAAATAAAGACTTCCCTTATCCTACCCTAGGCTTTTCCTTTATATAAATTTTGTGTAGACTAAGAGGGCCCAATATTTGAAGCCATGACCGAGATAAACTTAGGGTATTTTCTTTGTAGGTGGTCGTATTCATGGTAAATCCGACAACAAAATGGAAGAGCTTCATAGTCAAGTTGTTGAACCCATGTAGTCGATCCAAACTGTATTTCAATAGAATCCAGAATAGGATTTTTTAAATCAATTTCAACACATATACGAACAACAAAGATTACATTTTTATCCATAGTCTATTGTAACAGTCCAACCGACTTCCCAAGAAGAAGGGCAATCATATGCAAGATGTCATTTCTCTAGAATTCAACGGGAGCCATGGAAGCTGAAACCACAGTGGAACCTGTGATGATCGTTCCTCTGACAGGTTGAAACTCACATGCTAGGGTTTAATAAAGAGTCTTGCTTGGTTACAAAAATAGGGGCACCCTTTAAATACTTTTTTATGATTCGCAAGACAAGAGAAAACCACCATAAAATAGCTATTCGTACTCAACATCACCTCCATGTCACATTTAGGTTTCCAAGTCTTCCTAACCCAGCCTCTACAAGGTAGGATTTGGATGCCCATAAATTTCCCAATAAGCGCATGTTTGGTTAAATACTCCACATATTTTACCACTAATTCTAGTTGAACCACTAAATCGCCTAGTTTCACATCATTCCAAACATCCATTGTTCTTTAACAAGCGATTCCCGGTATGCAATGGAAAATATTTTTCCTTCCAATCATTTTTATATGAAAAAACATCACTAGTATGCACACTTTGTGATGGGCCCGACGCCATCACAACATTCCTCCAATTATTCAGACCTCCTCTAGAAATTGCTACCATCCCCATAGAGCAATTTTTCCTCATCAAACCCTAGCAGAGCCTAAAAATCCTCTTTGATGCAAAGGGGCATTGAAGATATAAACTAGTTCATCAATACTAATGTGTTTTCATATAAATCATTTATTACAATTTTTGTGGTTGCAGTTATGCTTTAGAAATGAATCTAGCAATCTAGATCTAGTAAAATGGACTATGATAGTGTGATGTTTTGGAAATATTTCTCTAATAAGATACAATGCATGGATATTAGAGGTGGAGTTTTGGTATAGTGAAGGATGTTGTAGGAAAATGTCAAGGATAGTTGAATTTTGAAATAGTTGTAGTAACACAAAAAATTGAAGAAGAGGTAATGAAAATGAAAATGAATAATTAAATATTAATGAAATTGATGTGGGTATGAGCAAACATCTCACGAGATGAGATGAAGTTTGAAAAATCAAGCTCTAAAGGATATAGTGTGGCTGTCAAGGGTGACAAACCCAAGTATAACCCCTGCTCTAGAAAAAAAATCTTCTTCAAATATGATCTTCATCTAATCTAATTAATACCTCATATAACTCCTCAATACTCTCCTCACTAAAAAAAAGCACAAAAAAAAACCCCAAAAAGACCCCTCCAACAACCCAACCTCCTAACACCTCACCAAAAAAAGAAAAAAACAGAAACTAAACTCCTCCAAAGACGACAAGAGAAAAAAAAGAAGGATAAGAATGAAGTCTCTTTCCAATGTTTGTTGCAAATTTGATGTCTCTTCCTATGTGCTTACAATTTGGGATACTAGTTTATTCTTCGATGTTTAAGATCAGAAGACTATGAAGTTCTTAATGATAAACTTCTATAAGAAGTACTTTCAGTTATAACAAATGAAGACAATAGGAAAGTAATGAAGTCTATTACTTTAGAGTAAGTTCATTTAATTTTTTTTTCTTTTGATGAGGATAAATCCCCAGGTCTGGATGGGATCTCTACAATATTTTATCAACATAATTGGGATATAGTGAAGGATTATTTATTGGTGATAGTGGAACAATCTAGAGTAAAACTATATATTCCTTATAAATTAAATGCAATATATATCTTACCCTAATTCCAAAAAATAAGGATGCATAATTGTTTGACTCATTTAGGCCCATAAGCCTATGTAATATGGCATATAATATTATCTCCAAAGTTATGGCAAATCGATTAAGACCTCTGTTAGAAAAATTATTCTAGAAGAGCAAGAAGGCTTTGTGAAAGGGATACAAATTTTATATGGGATAATAGTAGCCCATGAAAAGAAAGAGCAATGATCTTAAAACATGATATGAGTAAATCCTATGATAGGGTTAAATAAGATTTTTTTTGCAGTATTAGAAAAGTTTGGATTTGGTAAGAAATGGATCAGATATATTAAGGCTTGTGTCTCTGTAGTTTCATATTTAGTGTTGGTCAATGGATTACTAATAGAATCATTTAAATCCAAGAGAGGTCTTAGATAGGGAGATCCTCTATCACTATGTTTGTTCATTATTATGGTAGAGGTTTTGGGTAGGAACTTGAAGAAGGCTAATAAATATGGGCTGATAAGTGATCTTAAGGTTAGTAATAACATCGACAACATCATCAATCAACAGTTTGTAGATGATACAACCCTTTTTGGAGGGCACAGATAAACAAGGCCAGAGCTTTGAGTATCTTATTAAAGGAATATGAAAGAGTGTCAAGGTAGAGAGTTAATAGGGAAAAATCTAAAATTTATTTCCTAAACATCCTAGCTAGAATCAAAGCAGGAATATGTAGATTACTTCAAATGGAGGTAAATTTACCAACTTTTCTAGGGATGCCCTTATTTTAGGGGAGAATGAGGATATAATTATGTAATTTAGTTATTAATAAAGTTAAAAATAAACTATCAGCATGGAAAGGTAGATGGTTATTATTAGTAAGAAGAGTGCAACTAATTAAATCAATCTTACAGACAATTCCAACTTATTATGTCCTTGTATACTATGCCAAACTTGATAGAAAAAAATTTTATCTATATTATGCGGTTCTTATTGTGGTTAGGTTTACGTAATAAAAGGAAATTTCCTTTGGTGAAATGAAGCAAGGTGTGTGATGATAAAACTAGAGGAGGTCTTTGTTTAAGAGTTCTTATGGATGCAAAGAGAGTCAAAGACAATGGGAGATAATTCTTCTCAGTATGTTTTTTTATAAGATGGACGAAAGGGGTTTTGAAAGGTGCCCCAAACCTTTTATAAAGGTGTATCAACCAACCAACTGGATACAAGGAATATAGATATCAACATAGCAAATCAAAAGGATCCATGAAATAGATAAACAACAAAGCTACATAATAGTCGAGCAGGACAAACCCAAACTAAAACCATCAACACACTAGAGATTTCACTATCAATAGCTAGAACCCCAAAAAAGACATCATGTCTCACATAGGAGACTATACCTATCGAAAAAACATAGTCAAGTAGAAACCCCTAGAAAGGACGTCCAAAAACAAGAGTTATTTGTGGTGCAAACTCTTCTATAATTCAAATTTGAAATCTGGCCACTATTTAGGTACAAACTCTTGCGTTCAAAAAATTTACCCAAGGGATCCTTACTATCACAAATCAAAGCCATTTGAAAACACAAATTATCTCCTCGATATTTTATTGTCTATTTGATTTAATCCATCTAGGAAATCCTCTTGCCAAATTGTGCATCTTTCCTACAGAAGTCCCAAGTTTGCTAAAAAATCCGTTGATCTATTTCCCTCCTTGTAAACATGCTTAATATCAACCGCTTTGAGGGTTAAAATCTATCTTTAGGTTTCAGCAAGTTCATTCACGATCGTCCAAGAAGGGACCTATTGTGCTCCATAATCCCAACCTAGTCTACACCTCAATTTTTCAAAAAATTTGGTCAAGGTTTGATGTCTAGGTGATCTTAGGGTGCAATGGTCATTTTAAAAATTACAATGTCATGGGAAAGTTACACTAGTCCAAGGGGTCTTCATGGTCATGAGAAGGTTTAGGTCAGTATGATGTTGGTTACTAAAATAAAATTGATTTTTAAAGGTTCTCCTCCACAACTTCATTCATTCATTATTCATTATTCCATAAAGTATCACATCACCATTCATGCCATAATCCATAACCAAAGTTTCACTTTCCATCATCTCATACCCCACCCATTCTATTCATTCACCATTACATCCATTTGTCATACTACAACCTTATTAAATGAAGTCCAATTTTACAAGGTTCTCATCAAAAGTGTTCCTTCCATTGAACCATAGCCCTTGGTGATTTTAATCCAAAGAAAATCATCCCTTCCACCTAAGTCTGAAATTTGCCATTCACATGTCAACATAAGATCTAGGCTACTTCATGTTTCCTTTCATCCTTTATTTTTTTGAACCTTTGAAATAATCAATTATTCTACGCATTAAGGTTTCTAAAGAAATTAAGACCACCCCCACAAATATTTCACTTCATAAGTCATTAAGGCTAAGGTTATTCTGCTCCATTCAATACTTTCCTAAGTCTAAGTCTATCAGTTTAAAATTATCAGGACTATTTCTCTTAAGCTTGGCACTCAAAGGTATTTGGCCGAAAAGAGAGATCTGTCGACCCATGCAAAAAATAAGATCAAACCATTCAATTAAAAGCACTTCAAATGCTCGAGGCCAATCGATCGAACTCAGTAGAGGTGCAACTAGTTTTGGTCAAACACCCATGCAAAGTTCGAAAAGTCAATCGACTAAAGCCCTAGTCAACTTCCCGATCAAAGCTCCACTCAAGGTATGAAATATTTTGCTCTTTTCTAAGGTCTCAAGGGTGCCTTCATCATTGGAACTATTTTTCCCTAATTTCAACCTAATCCATGGTCCACAAAAATGTTAAACCTAGCCTTATGAACCTAAGGGTCACTTTTAGTCATAAACATGCGATCAAAAGGTCATGGAGGGTCTATCTATGTCACCCCTTTTTTTACCATATTAAGCTTTGAAAGCATAAGGTTGATTCAAAAGGCCCATGCATCGAATTACTTAAGTTTAAGGTTCATCATAACTAGGAACTTATGAGGGTCATTATCACATTCACCCTTTTCCTATGCAAGCCATATTTCCAAATATGGGGCTAAGACATATTCAACAAACCAAAAGAAAAAAAAATTGAATGGTGATAAAGGCATGAATCACTTTAGTAGATTTGACCAAACTAAAGTAATCGAGAGCCATTCGGTCAAACAAATGAAGTGACGAAGATGTAGCAGCTAAAGAAAAGTCAAAGAAGGTCAAAAGGGAGGAGCTAATGTATGCAAATTTTTTATTTTTGTGGTACCCATGTCAACATTATATGTCTCCCCCTTTGCATTAATAATATCAAATCCCTAAGTCTAAAAGCGCCCAAGTGTTTATGTACTTCACAATTTTTTTTATATACCCGCTTAATTTGTCTAAGGCTAAGGTCAACAAAATTTTATTTTAAGCCTTGCTATATCCTTGCATATTTACCCTCGCCTAAGTATAACATTGAGGTGGTCATGATAATATCCTAAGGTTTATCTTGAGTCTAACCTCATGATCAAAAAGTCCCAAAGAGTTCATCTATACCACCACACCCTTTTTACCATATTCACGACATTTTTAGTCAAGCTAATGTTAAAAGCCCATTAATCAAAGGGAAATTTTCACAAGGGCCCAACCATGCTTATTGCTTCGTGTCCTAAAGTCCCTCTTGTCATGAGTTCTTAAAGGTCTAAAATATGAAACCTAAGGTCTAAACTTGGTGAGTTTTTCCCCTAAGATCGAATGCAAAATTTCTAAGTTGAAGCATGTTAATAAACATCCCCATTGCAATGAATTAAACAACTAAGGCCATTCGGCTGAAAGTTGAAGTGTAGCCATAGCTATTCGATCGAAAGATATTGGGCAGCTAGGATCATTCAATCGAACCTTAATGAACGACTAGAGTTAATCAATTAATTTAGGCACGATAATGAGGAGCATTCTTTCGATGACTTTTAATGAGGAAGGAGAATTAAGAGCCATTTAACCAAAAATTGATCAAGAATTGAAAAATATCGATCTAAGAGAGATGGATGGTGAAGATCTATCGATCGATGGCATGCACTAGGTGAAGCCACATTAAAATACAAAGATTTGGTGGGCCCTCCATCCAAGAAAAGTCAGCAGAATAAAAGCACCTAATTTAAATATCTTGCTGAATCAACCAGGCACCAATCAGGATGACGAGGAGTGAATCTACCAAGCCAAACATGATATTGATTTCCTTTAACACAATCATCAAGTAGCAACTTAGGATGCAAGGACATATTTCAAGAGCTCAAAAAGATAATCAAATTTCAAAGGAGTTGAACATCCCAACTTCTACATACTTCATAGTATACAAGTAGATCAAATCATGGTGTCGTCTAGTTTACCTCAGTTGCCTAGCCTCCTAAGCATGGGTAAAGTACTACAAATCCAAGGCCATTTTAAGCACGGTGAAGACAAACTCAGGTTCAAAGAGCTTAGAAGAATTTGAAGTCAACAAGAGAGAAGGTCTCAAATCACATGGGAAAAGTTGATGAGCAAGATGAAATCTAATAGAACATACAAGATGAGGCTAGCAATGTGCAAATATCAATCCCAAGCAAGCTAAACATCTTTAGAATCCAAAGGTATAATTATACAATCGTTAGTTGATGAAATCTCATCCCTCAACTCAGCTCTATATAAAGGAAGAACACCCATCCAAGAACAAAGAGAAGATTTTAACATCATAAATGAAGTCAAGTGTGAAATTAGGAGGCTATAGAGAGGAACATGGATGGTGCAAGAAAATTCTATTTAGCAACGTTAGAAAATATAGAAAGCTTTATAAAGAGAGATTATTGCCTAGGATCTAGCAATCTGTCTACCTTGGAAATACCCCTACACCACGATAGAATATAGTGACGGAGGTACACTGTTGTTGGTGGTTTCCTTAATTTATGTACCTCCAATTCTTTTTTTAGTTTCCTTTTCTCCTCCACTTCCAGTATCTTTGCACTTCTTCTAACCCATTTGTAAATACATCGTATTTTGCTTCTTTCTAGGCATCTTCTCTTATTTTCTTGTGGATTTCAATACTATGCATGCCCTCCTACCACCATATGATGTGCAATATGAGGTTTGGGTAAGAATTCTAAAGAATTAACTATAGAAAAGGTGAGGTCAACACTGGGCCCACCACAGAAAAAGATAAAGGAGCTAGACAAGTCACTGGACTAGATGAACAATGAGTTCATTTTGAGGAAGTTAGAACTAGGGAAGCTGAAGCGTCGACCTTTGTTAATGGATGGCGTTGTTTTGGATAGATGGCAAAAAATCCCTATTTTTGATAGTCTAGGACAATTGGCCTTTTTTTAGAATGCACTCTGAAGAATGAAGGGCAAATGAAGGCACGCATGAGTGAACCTGTACCAAGTACCTATAACTAAATTTTGGCAATCCAAGCTGCAAAAGGAGTTGTCATGACCAAAATTCATCATCAAGCATTGCATAGCAAAATTTTGCAAGAGAGGTATACTAGAGTACCCTGTCTTTAGGTTGGTTGTATTTCCTTAGTGTATCTTTTCTTTGTCCCAATCTTATTCTTTCCCTCCATTTGTGTAGGAATTCTAGAGGATGTATCCAGTCGATTGAGATCATTTCCAATAGCTAGGTCAAAAATTGGAGGCTCTTTGTCACTTCATTAGGATGAAGAGTTATAGTTCCTCTGTTACATCATTTGAACAAAGTGAACAATTGTATTGAATTTCATGGAGATCTTGGCACTCTACGAGACTCATATTGTAAAATATTTTGAAGTTTAATACAAAATTCCAATTTCTTCCTTCTTGCAATTCATTGTCCAATGTGTGTATGTTGCCCATTTGTGTGTTACATTATTTGAATATATAAATGGTGTGTTATTTTGTTGGTTAATCATTTGTATTCATTACATAATTTGAATGGTTATAAATGAACCAGTTTCTCCTTTTTTTAGTCTATTTCATGACAATTTTAATCTCTGATATAACCACCCAATAGATAAGGCATCGGTCCACTCTTTTTCAATGAGTTTACACATGTTTTTATGAGGGGTCATGGTCCCCTTATACTGAGTGGGGTTTGAACCTTGGACCTCTCAAAGAGAAGCCAAAGCCCTTACCACTATAATAAACTTGCAATTTCTAGCACCGGTCCACTCTTGAAGCTAAGGCTAGGAATTATTTAACATCTTGATCATAATGAAACTCCTATAATTCACTAAATGTGGTTGTGTAAATTTTAATGACACATCATTAATTAAGCTCATTGTGGGGTATCCTAACCCAACCTGGTTTCATTAGAGTTTATAATTTTTAGGTTAAAGAGGTAAGTTTACCAGAGCTTGCAAATTTGCTTGAGATATAGGAAATTAGACAACATGATAATAACATTCTAAGGATGTCTAATTTTTCCACAACAAAACTTGGATATTTTTTATCATATTAATGATATTGAGGGAATCCCATTCGATAATTACCTTCCTACTATTCAAAAAATTTAGTTGATAAACCCCTTGATGGCTTTGCAAAATGATTGATCTAATGATCTAAATTTTTAACAAAAGGTAACAAAATCCTCTTGTCAAAGTCTCTAATCAATCCCCTCACACTGGTTGAGCCTAGATTCCCTTTAGAATCTCCATCAAAATTTAGTTTCAACCAGCCAAATGGAGGAGGTTTCCAAATATTAGTCTATCTGGTAGGAGCTTCAAGGTAATGATGGGGAGAATAATCTCTAAATCCAAGAACCGACTCCACCACCAAATTCCCAATGGAAGTGACCTTATCTAAAGGAATTGCATCCACATTTTCAATAATGGTAGCAATAGCCCAAAGTGCCATGAACTCATTCGAATGTGAGATATTTTTAAATGCTCTAGAATTCCTCTTCTTCCAAATACGCCACCAATATGAGGTAAACCAAAGGACCAAAAACCCTAAAGATGCAAAAACAAAAATAGAGACCTCCATTGAATGATCAAGATAGACAACAACTTTAGAAAAACCCAAGCCACACCAATAGTCCTTAGGAACTGGGAGAAGACAAAATGAGAAAAGGGACAATTAGACAATAGGTGCACAGGTGATTCTTCAACATTACCACATAGGTAGCATCTATTCAGGATAACCAATCCCATTTTCTACAAATTATCCAATATAAGGCACTTTCCTTGAGTCACCAACCAAAATAAAACATTAACTTTGGGGGTAAGACCCTTCAACCAAATATTACTAATGGGAAACCAGGGATCAAAGGGAACATCTAACAATAGATAGGTTGAATTAACTAGAAAATCAACCATCCTTCTCAACCCCCCACACCAATTTGTTTGGCCTATCCTAGTTAGGAATAACCATCCACTTTAGGATATCCATTAGATATTTTAGGACAATTTCTTCTTCCTACAAAATACCTAGAAGAACAAAAGGTTTCCAACATTTTCTATCATTAACAAAGACAATGAAGTCACATACCTTTGGCCCAAAAGCTTAGCTTGTGATTGGTTCCACCAGACTTAGGTGAAGATATGATTCTAATGGTCTATTAGCTACCCAAGTGTCTTTCCAAAAGTCAATGCTCTACCCATTACTTAACACTCATATCTCCCCTTTACAATATCAGAGCGATTATTAACAATGTTGTGCCAAAATGTTGAGCCAAGGGTAGGGCTTAGGTCTATGAGAAAATTACTAGTGTTACCTAAATATTTGGCTGACAATATTTTAATCGAATTAACATTATATTTTTAAACCAATCTCTAGCCCTGTTTATCTATTAGTGCTATGTTTAACGTTTTCATTCTTATTAAGCCAATACCTCCCAACTCTTTCCTACTACACACATGATCCCATGCCACAAGAGAGAATTTCTTCTTCTTCTCAGAACTAGAACAAATAAAGGGTCACTGAATTTGTTCAATTTTCCAAAGAATATTTCTAGGAATTCAAAAGAGAGAAAGGAAGTACACTGGAATGCTTTTTAGAGTAGAATTAACTAGCATAATTTTACTTGCTTGGCTCAAAAGCACCCCTTTTCGTCCCACCATTTTTCTTTCTTTCTACGACCAATTCCTAAAGAGAAGTCTTAATTCTCCATTTGAACATTGGTAATCCTAGACAAACTGAAGGAATGGAGTTAATCTCACATCCCAATATCTTAGTAATTTATATTTTCCTACTAGGAGGAGTATTCATGTTGAACACCTTACTTTTCCTCAAACTCACTTTATACCCAACTGCTCATTCATAGTCTCGGAGGATCTCTTTGAAAGCTCTAGCCTAGGGGATTGAAGCTAAAAAGGATAATAATGTGTCATAAAAAAATTGATGAGATCGGGTCAATGGCAGATGTAGTTTTTATTCCCACCACTATGGGATTCGCCTTCAGATCTCTTCCCAAAGACTCGACTAATAAAATAAATAGATATAGAGACATAGGATCCCCCTAACGAATGCCTCTACAAATGCTAAAGTAACCAACCGGTGATCCATTAACTAAGAATGAGAATTTTGCTGATGATATACAAGCTCTCTGACCGATCTAATATAGCAAGGCTTGAAACCAAATTTCCCTAGAACTCTAAGCAGAAAGCTCCATGAGACCCGATCCTATGATTTATTCATATCAAGTTTGAGGAAAGTTCCTGGCCTTCTACTTTTGTCTACAGAATGAATCAACTCATGCACTACAATAACACCATCCAAAATTTTTCTGCCTACTAAAAATCCACTTTGAGGATGGTCAATAATTACCAAAAGGTATACTTTGAGTCTGTTCACCATAGTTTTAGTGAGAATTTTAAAAAGTGTATTATAGAGGCTAATGGGCTTGAAATTAGAGTAATATTTAGCACCCATCAAATTCGGGATAAGAACTATAAATGTTGAGTTTACATCAATAAAAATTAAATTAGACTCCTAAATTTCCCTCATAGTTGAATAGATGTCACCACCAATGATGTGCCAGAACCTTTGAAAGAAAATAGGAGGAAAGTCATCCAACCCTTAAGATTTCAGACCACCCATTGAGAAGACAACGGACCTAATTTCCTCATCCCAAAAGGGATCACAAAGGTATTCATTCATATCATCTAAAACTAGGGTGGGGATGTGGTGTAGCAGCCTCTCTTCAATTTGAATATCCCTATCATCCCTAGAGTAGAGGAGGATTTTGAAAAACTTGATCGCTTCTTTCCTAATTTCTATAATATCCTTCGAGATAACACCATCTAATTTCATAATTTCTCTAACTCTATTATTGCTCCTATACCTTAAGGTGGACGTGTGAAAGAATTTTGTGTTCCTATCACCTTCACATAGCTAGAGGGATCTTGATTTATGATGCCAAAAATTTCTTCATCCATCAGCACGTTATGGAAATCTGCTAATAGTTTTCTTTTCCTATGTCTATCCCCTTCAGTCACCTCTCCTGACTCCAAATTTAATTCAACTTCCTTTAATTGTTCAACCAAATATTTTTTCCTTTGAAACACATTCCCAAAAATATACTTGTTCCAAACCTTAAGATTAGCTTTAACAAATTTGAGCTTTGAAGCCACTTAAGAAATAAGAGGGCCTAAAAAACCCCAAGACCACAATTCTAGAATTCTAGATTCTAAGCCTTGATGTTGTAGCCATGTTGCCTCAAACCTGAAGGGTTTGGTAAAAACTAAGTTTGGAATATTTTCAAACACCACAAAAAAAAAAAAAAAAAGGGCCTAGATGCCTGTTACTCCAAGTGTATTTAGACCCATTCAAATCAACATCCATCAACTCATGATTATTAATAAATACAACAAAATCCTCCATACTTTTAGAACCAAAATCACTACCACCCTTTTTATTCGAAGGGTAAATGGGGGTATTGAAGTCTCCAATGAGAATCCAAGCTTCCCCTTGAAAATTTCTCTTATAGAGCTCAGATATTCCCATAGTAGATTCCTATTAGGGACCGTATTAGGGGCATAAATATTAGACATAATCCATCTCTATCTAGAGTCCTTACTACAAAATAGAATACTAATCACTCTATTAGAAATAAATAGAATAGATCCATCCAGTTTCTCAGGGTCCCATAGACAAAGAAGACCCCCAAAAGCTCCATTGATATAATTTGTTGTAAAACCCACCTCTTTCCAATTTAATTACCTTTGCATTAGAACTATCTATCTTAGTTTCTTGAATAAATATAACATCAAGACTTACCTCTCTCTTGAGTGTTGCCAAAATTCATTGCTTGGAGGACCCATTCAAGGTCTAATATTCCAAAATAACAACTTCATATTTGCACCCAGGTGTTGTAGGTGAGTTGGAGAGGAGAGGGCAATCCTCCAAGGGAGGTCCCAGGTCCGAATCTCCACCCTACCAAAAAGTTGAATTGGGTACCCAAAATCCAATTGATAATGTTGGTGGGATCAGGGTTGAGCGTGACTCCTAGGTAACTTTGACGGTGTAGAACCCCTTGGTCATGGTCTCTCAAACCAAGGCAGCCCTACAAGGGGTTTTTAACTAAAAAAAACAACTTCATATTCGAGATTTAGAGCCATTATTCCCACTCGAAGAATCAAGAGAGCTACAAAATGTGTCAATTTTTAGTTGTTTACCTTTGCTATCCTTCTCTTTCTCAAACTTCAATTGGGATTGGCATTCATCAACAATTTTTGACTCTACCTCATAGATTCTCAATGCTTTGTTAGAGGGTTTCCCTACCTTATGATTACCTTTTATATTTATCTAACCTTTTTGGGTACTTCTACTTTTGGGTTTGGAATTGGTTTTGCCCAAAGAGCCCATCCTTGGGTACGATAATTGTTCCAACTTGAGCAGGGTTGGTGACTCCTGAATAGGAGCCTCATTAGGCTTATGGGAGAGCAGATTTATTTATGACTAGCTCCTCAATGAGTAAGCTTTGATAGGAGATATGAAGAAACTCTGAAGGAATTAAATTCTTCTTCACCAAGTCTTTTTTTATAATCTAGTACAAACTTATACCACTAGATGGGTTCATATTATGGACCACAACTTTACTAGACTCATTAACATCTATCATGGGGACTTGGTCCATTATTCTTTCCTCTTTTTCAGGCTCTTTCAAAATCAATTCATGCTCGATTGGCTTGGAAGGGGCCCCATGAGGAGGATCATTAGGTGAAGGGTCTGACATGACTTATTTTCCTTTTGAAACAACAACATGAGGATTATCAGTAGAAACCTCATGAAAGAAATATAACAGTAGGTTAAGATAGATTAGAATATATATTGCAGTAGAAAAAATATCCAAAATAAAAAACCTACACACAACAATAGGATAAAAATCCATAAAAAGAAGGAACATGGATCCCCAAATACACAGTCAATAGACTGAAGGCTACTTGGGGCTCATATTTTGTATAAATGGGTGATATGACCCATAGATGTCTTGAACATAAGCCATTACCACCTGAAGTGCATCGAATAAGACCTGGTGCTTCTCCTCGCGAGGACACCATGATGGCAAAATATTAGGAGGATATGAGTCCAAAGGAGGATACGATTACTTGGTTCCTTTGGAAAAAATAGAAAAATTAGCTTTTTCATTGTAGGGAGGCTATCCTTCAAATTCTTCACTTCAATTAACATAGGATAGGTAGCAACATTTCTTGTCATAAAAAAAATCTACTTTGGCACTAGGGGTCTCACCTAGACTTCACTTGGAAACCAAATTTATTTTATAAGAGGAAAAGGGGGACAAAGACCCATCTAATTTTGAGCTAGAATACTCCTTAGTATCCTTGGAATATGAGAGGGGAGAATCCAAAGATGGGGAGCCTTAAAAAATTCAATTTTTGCAAGAGCTTTCTCCACCGAAATACCTTTTGATTTGGCCACATATTCGAATATTAGTAGGATAAACCCTTGTTGGATAGGGTATATACATTTCCCACCCCTTATTCCCATCAAAATTTTCTCTAAAGAGTGATATAGGAAGAGAGGAATATTCATGAGGTGCTTCCTCCTAAGCTGGTTTAAGAACATCATGTGAAATTATGCAGAACTTCCCTATTCGATTCCAAGGTGAAATAATCCATGATAACCAAAATAACCCTATTCTAGGGTGCCTTAAAATATTTCACATCATACCCATTTTGAAGCTTTGATAGATATTCCCCTATGCCATGAAAGTAATTCCATTTCTTCTTGAGCGAGTGCTTTTTGCAATTATGAGTCATAGTGTCCATAGGAAGCCCTACCACCTTTCCTAGAAATTCCGCAAAAATATGGAATTGTAGACCACTAGCATTAATCTATCCATTCCTCCATGAGTGTGCTAAGATCCTAGAAAGACCCCTATTGTCATCATGAAAAGCTAGAAGGTAATTCAACAGGCCTACTTTATGCATGATACTTATGACCTCATCATCGATCTGCTAAACATTTGGCTTAAGGCAGACCTTGAAGACCTTATGTGTAAATATTTGATCCATGATAACCCACTGAAGAATAGAGACAAAAGATACAAATATGATCCCCAAAATCACACCAAACCTAAGAGCCACACCAGGATTGAAAACTAGGTGTCAAATAATCTCTAGCAACAAAATCAATGAGAGGTTGATGAAATTTCTAGGGAACGTGAACCCACATAAAGATTCAAGATCTTGCAGGATTATAATGCGCATCAGGCCTAAAAGCAATATCTTATTAGCCAAAGGCACCGATCCTATCATCATGATATGAAGAGCATGAAAGGGATAGGGGTCCTTTCCCCAAACCACACAATGAAGAAAAAGGGCAATTTCCAAACCAACCACAGGTGGTAGAGTTGTCACTGAGTCATCTAGGGAAGGGTATACTTAAAAAATTATGGGAAGGACCCCAACTCACCTCCTAATGAATAACATTGATTCCATGATCCCAGAAACTATAAAAATATGGTCTTCCACAAAGAGTAAAAATTAATATATCCCGTGAAAAAGGGTAAGGTAAGGCCACCACTAAGAGACATGATTAATAAAATCCACAAGGAAGAGTAAATGTCATGACATCGCCTTAAGACAATAAAGTAAGGAGGCATATTGCACCACTTAAAAACAACAAGAGATGACTTAATCTATTTTCTTTGGTTCTAGCTAAGCCAAAATCAAATTTCAAAATATAGCCTTCTCTACAACACCAACCTAGACCTCCACAACAACCATCACTCTTTTCAAAAAATTAGAAACTAATCACTTTCACAATCATTACAGATAAGATTCTGGAGGTTTTGAGGGAAGTTTAAATTTCAAACCTTAAGATTTTGCTGGGAGAGGCCCATGTTGGCCATTGAGTCCACCACTTGATTCCCTTCTCTCAAAATAAGTTGAAAGTGCACTTCTTATTTGGAATTAATAATATGGAGACTCTCATTAAACATGTTAGAAATCATCTAGATCGGGAGGCTAGAGGAAGTACAAAGATTGATCAGATTAAGCAAATATCCTTCCACAATGATCTTCTAGAAACCCAAGGAGTCAATTAACATCAGACCTTGGAATAAGGTCATAGCCTCTACAAATTGAGATGTTTGGATGAATAATAATTCCACATAAGCAATAATTAATACTCCTCTATCAGTCCTAATCACATTGCCAGCACTAGCCAACCTTGGATTTCCTTTTAATGCACCATAAAAATTGAGCTTAACCTAACCACAAGGGGATATGGCCTATTTTATTGAATCCCTCTAGATAGTGTTAGGGAATATTTAAATCCTTGGCTTAAATGGAAACCCAATACCAAGTTTCAATCTTTCTTCCACCCCCTACCACCATCCAAATTAGGCAGGCAGGAATTAACATTTTCAACTGCACTTCCAAGAATCTTCATGCTGATTGAAATTGAATCTCTTTTTAATTTTTTGAAGACCCTTTCATTATATTCCAACCAAATGCCCCAAAAGGCATGAGGAACTAAGAATCTCCAAAGCTATGAAAGCCACTAAGAATTGAAGGGAGAGACCCATTACATACACAAGTCCAGAATTAAGAAATAAAAGATCTATTGGATCCTTAAAGAGCTAACAATATACTCCAACATAGCCCTAAAAAATAGGCATTGGGAAAAGAGGTGGGAAGAGGACCCAAAATAATGGCTCTTCTACATTTTAAAGCCTTACCATTCACCAAACTAGGGTTTTATTTACCAAAAATTTGAATTCCTCTTGTAATTACCTTGTTAGTGAAAGAGGGTGTGCTCATTGGCCAGATAACCAAATGGCTTGGGTTGATGATAAATATGACAAGAGCTAAATGACCTTCTTGGTTATCTAAAAGGCCTACCTTGATAGTTGAATGAATTAGCCTAGTGGCCAAATGGCCTGATGACCTGGTGTTTGTCTAAGGGCTAAATGACCTTCCCAAATAACTGGGGAGGGTCCTAGATGACTATCCACATTACCCTATGCATTTCCCTACCCATTGGCCTATCCAACCTAGATGACCCACCCAAACAACTAAGGAAGCCTAATAATCATCCCAAATGACCTAGGGAGCCAAACAACCCACCTAGATGGCCTAGGAGGTTTTTTGACCATCGTAGATGATCTAGGGGGCCTTATAGTCCACCCATATGACTTAGGATGCCATACAAATTTTCTAGATGGCTTGGGATCCCTAATGACCTACCTAGACAACCCAAAAAAGAGGATATTCATTGCAAATAGTCTAACACTCATCAACCCATGATAGCATCATCATTGTGGTACTTAGAATTTTTGTGTTCACTAGCTCACTTGCCTCCTTCATCAACCAGGACTATCTTATTCCTTGCCTTTGTATACCATCTATAATTTATTTTGTCTTTTTGGTGCTTCTTCCAACTCTTCATTTGAGATGCTTCTAAGCCAAGGTATGCGCTCAAATTCTATATCTAGCAAATGGTCTACCACTTTGTTATCACCATACCTTGACATCGTTGTCCTTGTTGTAGGTGCTAGTTTTGACGTGCCACCTCAACCAAAAAAGTAGACAAATTAGCAAAAGAAATAAGTGTAATGGAAGTCAAAGATGCACACAATGTAATTTTGGTGTCATGTCTTGACATCATAAGTTGTGATGTAATAATTTTGATCTTCCAAAGTCTTCTAAATTTGAATAAAATCATATGATGTAATGCATGTAATCATGATTTAAATGCAAACACAGGGTAGTTATCACCCAATTAGTGAGGTGTCTGGGGTGGTAGTTGTTAACTACCAACCCCCAAAGATAAATAGGCCCCCTCATTCAATTGAGCAGGTACCTTGTACATCATACCATTGCATAGGAGGATTTTGGGTATGGTGGGCATATCCACAAGAGAGAGCATAGATACATTTGTACAAAAATTGCATTGAATGTGTTAGTTGTATTCTTTCAAGTTTATATTGTACAAGATCATACAGGCCAACGTCGTACAATGGAGTTACTATATAATAAAATTATCATACAATAAGTTTATTGTATAGTAAAAGTCATATTGTGGATATCGTACAATGAATGCCAAACATCATATAGAGTCACTAAATATTGTACAGTGGAGATTTTGTGTCATGTAGTGAGTGTTAGCAATCTAGAAAAGGGCCTTGTCCTATTCACATATTGAGTTGTCTAAAATTGAAACTAATGCATTCATAGCTGATCATTAAATCTACCAATTCAAATTGTTCCTCCAAGGGTGGAATACCACCATTGTGCAACATATGGTGTCGTGTCATTTTGAAGTTCAAACCAGCATCACATGCAGCTTTGAGAGGTGAATGACAAATAAGTTGCCACAAGGACATGGAAGATGTGGATGCGAAAGAGTCAAATATCAGCCAATAAAACATTGGAGAATTGCACAACAACAATGTCAAAGTGTTGAATAAATAGAATACTTACAAGTTGTTGATGAAATACTGCTAAATGAACTTGAAATCAAAAGTCAAACAAGTTTGAACAATATGGACGAAGAAAGTGAGAGGTGGCAAATATTGGTTTTAGCATCGAAGGAAGAAGTGTAATTGGAGGCACTACAAGAAAATGTAGTTTGAGCTTAGGATAATTTTCATATAGGTTGTGAAGAATGTGCAAACATAGAGTGTGCATGAGAAGACGAGGCAGAACAATTGGTGACACCAACACAAGTATAGTAGAGAGTGCCTAGAGGTGTGAAGGATAAGAGTCAAGCACAAGGGCAACTACATGAGAGTTGCTTAAGAGACTAGAACCAACACTCATGTATTCATGGAGGTCATAAAGTGTAGGTGTACAAGGTAGTGGTTGGTGGTTGTTTGCAAGTGTAGAATCATCAAGTGATAAAGAATAGCCACCTATGGAAAATATTGCAATAGCTACATGCAAGAAAAATACCTAAAATTTTTGGGTGATGGGAAGGAAAATCCAAAACACCATATAGGAACTTGTGAAACGATATGGCGAGTGAATGTAATAGATGATGAAGGATTGTGGTTAAGATTATTTTTATCATATTAGATGTAGTTTCAATGGATTGGCATTTAAAAAGAGCACATCCCTTCACAAAATGGGATGAATTGAAGGTTAAATTCAACAAGGAATTCAAATTACTTTGTGATGATACATATATCATAGGTGAGATATATTCAACCAAGCAAAGGAAGGATGAAAATATCAAGTCATATAATCAATATTTGGAACTCATCGACAAAATGGATGCGGTTCCAACAGATGGGATGTAGAAAAAATGGTTCCTGGATGGATTGTGGTGGTGGTATAAGAATAAAATGAAGGTAGTTCCATCAAATACCTATCAAGAGACTTTTGATAGAGTGCTAAATTTGGAGGGTGAAATTAAGATAATCATTGTAGGGTAAGTGTAATACATTACCGAGATGATGATTCAGATAGAGGTAGATATGACTTTAGTTCCATAATCTAGGCCATGATAAAGGACTTAGAATGTATGATAAATGATGTGAAGGTAGATAATTAAAAGTAAAAGGACATATGGTGTTCTAATTATAAGTCAAAAGAACATATCAATGTTAATTGTTCGAAGAATACATTTTGTAATATATATGAAGTTATGGGGCATATTGTTGCTAGATAAATCTCTAGTCATTAGATGTATATGGTGCAAAAGAAGACTACGGAAGAGAATCCAAGCACTTCAAAGAGTGTACAAGGAGCAATGAGAGGTAGATACAAGAATAACCTTTAAGGTAGAAGACAACCAAAACAAGGAAATTGATCCAATTTAGACAAGGTCGATTGTAGTACAATTCAAATGAAGGACCAATCATCCAATGTCGAAGATGTTAAGAATGGGTAAAATTCACACGCAATTGTCAAAATGACCCAATAGAAGGAAATGTTGGCAGTAATAATGGAATGATGAATCAATGGTGTGGACCGGGTAATCACAAGGAGGCAAATTTCCCAAAGAAGGCGAGTTCAAGCAACTCATAAAATGCTAATTTTATTGACAATGAGGAACCTCCAAAAGACCAACAATATAAGGAGAAGCATGTGCTAGTAGTCACATGGGCACAAGTGAAGAAAGCATAATAATGTCTAGATCTTGCAAAGGATAAGGGGAGATGATAGGAAGCACATGTTTAGAGTGAGGAAGAAATAAGAAATACCAACCAAGAGATATTTTTGTAGGAAAAGAAGTTGAAGAAACCCATCATAAGTGAACTGGAGACATCAACATACTTGTTGGCTATGTAGGTGTTAAATACAAGTGTTGAATTGAAGGTTTCTAGTTTATCATGTGCAATATTAGAGCTATATGCAATAGTAAAAGAAATGGTGCAAAAGAGAGAAGAGTGGAAGAGCCACAATGCCAACTAGAAGCAACAAGAAAAAGGAGGTATTAGTATATTGATCTGATAGTCTTGATGATAGATGTCAGAAAGAAACCAATATTGATCCATATTTTTCTGAATCATAAGTTGACGCAGGTGATCAACAATGGGGGATCAATTGTAAATGTCTTACTTGAGAAGACATGGAGAGATTTGGTGGAACTATTTTTATGGTCTCCCACTTTCATATTATAGGATGCATATCAGTACATGATAGAGATGAAAGGAATTTTGATTGCACAAAAGATAAAGGTCATTAATCAAGAGTTCATCATGAATTTTATGGTAATTGTTATGTAGAAACTAGCCTATGATGAATTTTTGGGACACGGATGGCTCCACATGACAAAAATAAACCACAATTGGGAGAAGGATCATTTGAAATTCAAGAATGGGTAGCACAAGTATATGATTAAATTGAATAAAGAGTCCATCAATGAGGAATTGACAACATTTGATGAGTCTAGGACATCATCATCAGAGGATGAGAATAGATGTGAACCAAATGAAGAAGGCATGCTAGAGTTGGAAGAGTGCATAAAAGATGAAGTGCACTTGGATGGCAAACTTCTCCATTGGAAAATGGAAGATTATGAAGTCTTCCAACCAAACTGCATGTGCATCCATGCAAAATAAGATCAATATGAATCAATAAAAAGCATGTATGAGATCGAAGAGTGCAATCAAAATACTAAGCCTGCACCCAAAGATGACGAAGAGAAGTGGAATTTTCCATGAAGATTTTCAAAATATAGTGTTGGTGATGCAACGATTGATGAAAAACTAGCACACCCATTTGATGTGGCAAAAGTGGTAAGGGAACCTGATACCATACAATATGAAGGAATGAAGATGGTATATGTAAACCTCAGTGAAGATTATGAAGAAAAAGGGATTCATTGGTAAGACAACTGGAATCTAGTCTTGAAAGCAATAGCTTTCAAAATTTTCATATAGTATAAGGTCTTCACATGGAAATTCAAGTATTTGAAGGGGATCCTGCCTGAATTATGTGTGCATCAAATTCTATTGGTTTCAGGTGCACAACAAATACGAAGAAGCCCATATTGAATTAATTTGAAGTATGCGGCCATAGTCAATGTACAAATCAAGAAGATGTTGGATGCTAGAATAATTTTCAAGTTGAATGTGACAATGATCAATTTGAAGAAGGATCTTAAGCAATTAGATCTGTATTTACATCAATTTTTGGATTTTGAATGCAATGACTATCAAAGATCCCTTTTCAATACCTTTCATTGATTGAATTTTGAAGGAGGTAGCAAGATATAGATTGATTTATTTTTACATGGATTCTCAGGCTGCAATTAAACTAGTATAAGGAAGATAGAATGAAAACCAATTTTGTAGTAGAAAATGATATTTATGCATATAATCAAATGCACTTCGATTTATGCAATACCCCAATCACATTTTAGAGAATATTTCTAAATGTTTTTTAACAGATATCCACAAACAAGTTCAATGTATTCCTGGATTATTGGTTATTGTACGAGAAGGAGGATGAGCATTTGAAGGCATTGGAAGAATGCATGAAGTTGTGTATGAATGATCGACTATCCTTAAACCTAAAGAAGTGTAAGTTGTTGGTAAAAATTATGATAAGTTGCTTGGACATGTAGTGTGCAAAGAGGGTCTAAAGACAAATCTTGATAAAATACAAGTCATAATGAGCATGGAGGAACCATATGATGTAAGTTTGTTGAAGTCCTTTTTGGGACACATTGGGTATTATCGACGCTTTATTAAAAACTTTGCACAAGCATAACACCCGGTAGACTTGCTGACATGCAAGAATGCTCCTTTTCGTTGGACAGAGGAGCATTAGAAGGCATTTGAGGAGTTGAAGGTAAAGTGGGTTTGTGTGCCCATTCTAGTATTTCCAAATTGGGAAAAGGAATTTCACATCCATGTTGATGCATCCAATTTTGTTATTGGATGCAAGTTGGCCCAAGAGGGGCAGTTTGGGCTGGATCAACCAATATATTTTTCAAGTTTGTTGTTGTCCCATGCAAAGAATAATTATGGCACAATAGAGCGAGAAGTCTTAGATATAGTTTGTGTAGTATAAAAGTTCATACATCATTTGCTCGACAATACCTTCACTTTCTATGTAGATCATCATGCAATTTTTTATTTGATCAATAAACTGATCATTCATGGATGAGTTAGCAGGTGGTCCATTATGTTGCAAGAGTTCGTGTTTTTTGTAGTAGTCATATCGGGGAAGAAACACATGATAGCAGATAAATTATCAAGGATTCGCTTTGGAGAACCTATAGAAGGAGTGTTGAATAAATTTCTAGATGCTCAATTATTTGCAATCATTGTGCTACCATCATGGTATAAGTACGTGGGACTTTTTGATGGGGGTTGACAATAAACGAGAGGAAGAAAATCATCATAAAATCAACACCATTTCAGTTGATAGCTGGTTTATTGTACAAAATTAGACCTAATGGAGTATTGAGGAGATGTGTAATGTATAAGGAAATTGAATTCAACATTGAAGGAAGCTCACGAGGGCCTAGTAGGAGAGCACATGGGGCTACATGCAACAATGATGAAGATGCTTCTAGTAGGACTATGGTGGCCCACCCTCTATCATAGTGCAAAGGAGTTCATGACAACATGCAATATATGCCAGAGAGCTAGGATATTGTTGAAGAGGGACTTCATGCCATTACACTCATCACAACCATAAGAGTTGTTTGAGATATAGGGTCTAGATTTTTTAGAACTATTGAGAACCATCAAAAGATGCATATACATTGTGGTGGCAAACAATTATTTGACAAAGTGGGTAAAGGCAATTATATTGCCTAAAAATTTTGCAAAGCACATTACATGCTTCTTCTACAAGTAGGTGATTACAAGATTTGGCGTACCTCTTTACTTGATAAGTGATCATAGAGGGCACTTTGTCAATGAAATTATTTTAAAGCTCACCATAGAATTTAAGATCTTGCACTCGCTCTTTAGTCCATATTACCCTAAAGCAAATGGGCAAGCGAAGGCAACAAACAAGGTCTTAGTTTTAAAAATGTATAAGACATGCAAAATAGAAGATGTTGATTGGGAGGAGAAATTACGAGCAGTTTTGTGGATGTACAAAAGATATAATCCAACAATCAACCATACGCCATTCTTGTTGATGTATGATCAGGAAGCAGTTGTGCCTGTGGAGTTTTTAATACCAATTTTGAGAGTGGTGGTACAAAACTATCTAGGTGACTAGGAGAGCCTAGAGGAGAGGCTAACAACACATCCAACTAGATGAGAAGAGAGTGATGGCTCAGTGGGCAATGTAGATTGCCCAATGTTAGAGGAAGTTGTGGCATGACAAGCATCTAAGGAGGATGAATTTGAAGCTAGGTGACTTGGTCCTGAAGTACAATGGAAAAAGAGAGATCAAACTAGGAAAATTGAAGAAGTTATGGCTTGGGCTCTTCCTAGTAGAAGAGATGATGACTAACAACGTAGTCAAATTGAAGAAGCTAGATAGGACATTGTGTCCTAAGAAAATTAATGGTTCAAATTTAAAGCTAGATAAAATGAAAGCACAAGGTATAAAATTTAACCAAGAAAAGAAAAAAGAAAAGGGGGCGCACCAAACCCCCCAAAAAAAAAAAGAGCAAACAAAAAAAAAAAAAAAGGGGGAGGAAAAAAAAAAAAAAAAAAAAAAAAAAACACGGGGGGGAGAAAAAAAAAAAAAAGAAGAAAGAAAACAGCAACCACAAAAAAAAAAATCCTTCACCCAACAAAAAAAGAAGAGATTGGTAAAAAAAACACAGAAAAAAAAAAAAAAAAAAAAAAAAAAAAAAAAAAAAAAAAACAAGGGAGGAAGAGAAAAACAAACCAACCAACAAGGAAAAGGAAGAGAGAAAAAGAATGAGGTAGAAATGCAATATTTGCATCTAAAAAGTGAGAAAATGAATAAAATAATGGAAGAGTTAAGGAGACAACATGCACAAGAGCTATTGAGGATGCTACAGGATATCCAAGCAAGGGGTAGATCTGTAGAAAGCAAAGTGGAATGGAGAGACATCCACGAAGTATCATTGCCAAGTAGAGTGGAAATTGGTAACTTTGAACATGAGAATAGCAATGTATCCTTCACAAGTTCAACCAATAATGAGGAAGATAAGATTTGTTCCAGCCCAAGAAGAGAAACACTAAGAATACAAGTAGTTGCCCAATCAACATATAATGAGGATGAGTAGCAAAGAGCAACTCAAAATAAAAATGCCTTCGAGGCAAGTAGGCAAACAAGTTGGAGGAGTCATGATCTGTGAATAAATTTGAACGATTCTTTTGGAGGTTGAAGTACTCTGCAAGGATTGCCATACAATCAAAGGCATGTGTAAAAGTTAGGTAATCCAGGTAGTTTAGGAGGTTCGTCAAGTACCCTAGGCCATCTAGGTTTCCCAAACCAAGGGGGGAGGTTGTTTGGCCTCTTTCTTGGCCATGCAACTAATAATGTGGGACATCTAAATCACCCACTAACTATATGAAACATACTCCTAGGCCATATAGCTTGTAGGGTGTACACCCAAAACCAACCTCTAGCCATCTAGGAGGAAACCCAACATTGTACAACCAATAGGGTGACCCATTAAGACCACCCCCTAGCCATCGAAAAAAAAAGGAGATCCAAAAATAGGAGATCCTGAGTGACCTTTAGATAATCTGAACTAAGGGCTAGACTATTACAAGTTGATGAAGCTCATCCAAGAAGAAAAATTTGAAGAATAAGTGGAGTTTATTTCGAAATATCATCATGAAGGAAATGATGATGAAGAAGGCGATTAGGAATGGAAGGTGATCAGTCAAGTCAGCAAGGCTATATGAAGCATAGTACCAAACCATGATAGTAGATGTAGAGGTAAGTCAATATGACATAACATCATACAAAAAAAGGCAATAAGACAAGATGTCATACAATAGAAGGTACATCAAAACATTGTATGACAAAAAGTTGTACTATTGGACATTGTACATTGGAAAGACATTTAACAAAATGTAGTATAGCACAATGTCCTATGTCAAGATGCTTTACAATGCCAAGGCTAGTCGAACAAGGAAGTCAAGAGTAAAAAAATGAGGTGTCAATAGGGTATAAAATCCATATAGACATTTGGGTCATCATACACATAACATGGTATGGATAATTTATTCAAAAAATATGATGGTAAAGTTAAATAGGGAAAAATACAAGAAAGTACAACGTAGAGTTACATGCAAGGTGGCAAAGTGGTAGTTGGGAGGCATTTACTACATGAAAGGCAATTGTACCCCCCACTACCACCACCTTATAAATAAATGTTGAAGGGTGGCCAAGAGCATTCAAATGCTTAGCAACAGAGGAAGACAATAAAGGAGAAACAAACCAAAGCAAGGAAGGAATTGTAGAACTATACGAAAGGGAACATCTACTAGTAGAGTTTGTGCAAGGACCGAAGTTGTGCAAGAAGATACATTGAGGAGGTTGCATAGCAAAAGTGAACATTGTAGACAAGAATTTGAAGTTGTTGAAGAAGGGGTTTTGCATAAAATTAAAGACTTGAAATTTTAAAATTGTATGGATCGTAGAGGCCATCTAATTGATATTGGTAATATATAAAAAGGTAAGTCATACTATTTGAAGACTCGATCATCTAGAGATATATCGTATGGACTGTCATAGGAGGAAGATTTTAGGATCCAAGAGTGATCATGTGAGTCATCCAGGGAGTTGTAGGTATTGTCATACAAAATCAAGGGGATTGCATAGAAGATATGGATCATAAAGGAGGTTGTATAGCACAATGTCATATGGTAGGATATTGCACAACACAAGACTATACAATAGAACATCGTACAATGAAGGACCGTATGACAGAATATTATACAGTGGGGAAGCTCTACAACAAGAAGACTATATGGGAAAATGCTATACAATGGGAGGATAGTACAACAAAACATCGTATATTGGAAGACCATATGGAATAATACAGTACAACAAGAGACCATACAACAAAAGTGTGCAACAAAAGGTCATACAATAAGAGATTGTGCTATAGTACTTTAACAAATCATACACCAAGAGTTGTTGGAGGTTGACCAAATCTAGAAATGAAGAGTGACTATAAGAGTGATGCAGAGAAGGTTGAATCAAAGAGAATAGAATGGTTGTAACAACAAAGGATATTTCCACCTAAGGTCATGTTTTAGGCAAAATCTCGCTCACATGGGGAAGGCATTAAAATCAACTTTGGGATAGTCGTAGTTAACCGCGTGCATGGAAGAGAGAGCATGACATGGATGAAGAGCAAGAAAAAATAAGGCAACATAAAGGGGAGTCAAGCTCAAGACCAAGGACAAGCAACCTTTATGATACATAAATTCATGAGATAACTTCACCTTAGGAGAAGGAGAAACACAACACAAAGGAGAGGATGCAAATCCCCTTGGAAGAGAGAACATAAGTTACACAACCGAAGAATTTTATAGATAGTTAACCGCATTCATGGGAGAGAGAACATGACATGGATGAAGATAAAGAAAAAATAAGGCAACACAAAGGGGAGTCAAGCTCAAGACCAAGGACAAGCAACCTTGATGATAAATAAATTCATGAGATAAATTCACCTTAGGAGAAGAAGAAACACAACACAAAGGAGAGGATGCAAATCCCCTTGGAAGAGAGATCATAAGTTACACCAACCGAAGAATTTTGTATAATATGGTGGTTGGAAAATTTAGCAAATCACCCACTAAAGATCATGTTCCAAAATACAAGAGTAATTTCACTATGCAAGTACCAAGTTTTGACAAGGACTTCTTCAAGTTGTACCTATTAGAGATGCTACAGATGTATGATGATCAAAATCAAATTCAAGTAATAATTTGGTAACAAGGAGGTTCTTATGATATTCAAAGAAATTTCAGATTGCTAAATTCCTCCAAACTAGGTAAGGAAGGATTGGAGCATCACCAATGGAGGTGTTTTATGGATAAAATTATCAATCTCAATCCATAAGAGGTGGCTAGGTTGATGAAGCATGACAACCATGGACTGAAGATGGAATAGTTGAAGTCTAAGGTACTATAATACACAATGAACATGATAATATCAAGATTATCCAATGATAAAATAGCCTTGAAGATGCTCTCTTGGATCATGCCGATCATGGAAGGAATAATGGCTAGAGAACCGTATGGTTGAGTAACATTTTTTTCAAACTACATTTATAATTTTTGGATGCATTATATAAGAAATTTTTTAATGACTTTCCACACCATTTCTTTGATGTTGGATGTTGTGTCACAAGAGAAGCTTCAATTCCTAGGATTGAACCGCCTCAAACTATTCCAAAGCTTGTACCAATAATGTTTAGGTTGATCACTATGGTACTATTGATGAGGCT
Organism: Wollemia nobilis; assembly: GCA_028583015.1. Classification (NCBI taxonomy): domain Eukaryota; kingdom Viridiplantae; phylum Streptophyta; class Pinopsida; order Araucariales; family Araucariaceae; genus Wollemia; species Wollemia nobilis. The sequence goes on from JAQPPZ010003900.1 coordinate 46,913, forward strand.
AGGCACTATAGGAAATAGGAAGAAGAGTACCTTAAAGTAGATGTAGACACCAAATTATAGCCATTAATCCTCCATCCTAACCATCCCACCACCCACTTGTCCACCATACACCTTTCCCACCATCCATTTAGCCACTTTTAGCCCTTCCCACCTTCAAAAGGCCCACTTTAGCCCTTTCCTACCATTTCCTAACCCAATTGGGCTTATTTTAATATTATTTTATATTTAATATAATATTTTATATTATATTATAATATATTTATTATAAAATATATATTTATAAACCCAATTAACCACAACCATCCAATCTAATCTAATCTCCATCGTCCATCTTCATTAATCCATGCCACATCTAAAGTGTAATCTCAGCCTTAGGATCTGATTTAATCTTAGCCACACGATTAAAAGTGTAAGGCTAAAACCCTAAGTAAACCCTAAGCTAGATTATAAATAAGAGCACTCATAATGCTCAAACCCTGGAATGTTTTTGTGCCCTAGAGATACTATTGAAGAAATCCTTGTGAGATAGAAGGTTACAGAGATCTAAAGACCGCCATTGCCAAATCCACTTAGGAGAGTTGATCCATAGCCTTAACTTGCCCTAGGATTCTTTTATTCCAGCCATTCCTCATAGTCTACCTCCATTTACATCATTCATCCTCGTTGTCTGAATCCGCCACCATACCCGATCTACTGTAACACAAGTGCACCCTCGAGCCTATTGCTTCGTTCTAATTTTACTTCTAGGGCATCCAATCAACTGACAATAATAGAAGAATTATCATCCAAGCAAGGTAAATCAATTTATTTTTTATTTTATTGTGCAATCTATAGGTTTTCATGTGTTGTTTTGATTTATTAATAGTTAGGGTTTTACTAATGAGGGTCTCACACTGTGGAGCCCTCATAGGTGTTACTGATATCTTTGGTTGTTTGTGTATTTGTAGATCTACAGGTTATTATTGTTTCTGGATAGTTGTTGAAGCTCGAGTGGCCCGGCATCGGATACTTGAAGCCCACTCACTCTGTTGGGAGTGAAGCACTCTGAAGACACTCCACCATTGTAGCTAGGGTTTTGGAGAACCCTAGAAATCAGTATTTATTGTATCATAAATATTCTATCAAGACAAAATTCATTGTACAAAAGGAGTTTTTCAGCTCCCCCCCATTATTTAAATATAATCCATTTTGTGCAATTGTCTTTATTTTGTCAGATTTGTTTATTTTTGTTATTGCATAGTGTCATGATTTTTAGCTTCACAAATGGTGATCATGGTGGGACCCCACAAGGGTTTCATTTACTGATTTTATTTACTTTGCTAACTTTATTTTTTTGGTCTGTTACAAGGGTTTTTAGGGACGAAAAACGTATCGTTTTCCTACACAACATACCTCGATGGTTTTGGCCATATCTCACTCATCCGGAGTTGTATTGAGCTAAAATTTGGAGGGTAGGTTCCTGACACATCCTATAATGTCTCCATAAAATTTTAGGTTAATAAGAGTGGCAGAGATCTTATAAAGACCTCAGAAAAATGTAGGCTTTTTTTGTAAGTTCTTCATCCATTTGTTTTCTCATTTTGCTTTACGTTTTTTTGAGTTTTCTGCTATGTCTTTCAAATTATGAGTATAAAATGAACACAAATTAAGTAATCTGGGAAGGAATTCATAGTAGGTTGTATTTAGGTTTTTGCGTGCATTCATTTCACATAAATTTAATTTCTTGTTCTAAAATTGCAAATTTGAGTGATTGCTTGCATTTTGTTTGCATTGAAAAAGAAAAGGCATTACTTAGATTCTGCATTATTTTAGGAGTTAAATATTACTTGATTTTATACATATAAGTAGGAACAATACTAATACGCATAAATTAATCTTGCCCTAGGCTGGCCCCTTTGGCAGAGAGGTGGACGAACCCTCCGGTTGCTCTTTTGATATCATTTGGTATCATTTGTAGGCAGGGGGTTTTGAGCGGTGTACTCCACTCTCTTTAGGTGAAATTTGCATCTTGATGTTGGCTTCTGATTTAGATGAATAAATTTAGTCATCCTTAACATTGTTTGAACACAATAAAGAACAAGAAATTTAATAAAATTTATCACACACTGCACGTGGCACTTTTAAACAGTAGTGGTTGGATTTCATCACCAACCATTGCTTGATATTTGGTGATGGTGGCAGTCATTTCCATCCACCAATATCTACCCTAGACACCTTAGGATACCCCTGAGCAAACTTTTTGGAGGTCATTACCAACAAGAATCTCATTGCCCCAACCAGCCATAGTTTTTCTCCTTTGTTTTTATTAAGCAAGATTAGGGTACATCAAAACACACAAGCCTATAACTCTAAAAGGAATCTCACATTAAACAAAGAAAATAATTAATGAACAAGGTAAGCCACACATGGTGAAACTTAGCATTGATTGTTTTCTTTTATTTCAAATTTTGTACGAGTTTTCAGTTTGTGTTATTTTGATAAGCTTTAAATTTTTGGTTTAAATACTTTATGGTTTTAACAAGACAACAAAAGAAAGTAATGAACCAAAATTATTTAATGGAAAACATTCCCCACTCTCCCGCTACTTCGGTGGCAAACCCATCTAGTGGGATTCAGACTACTTCATCTGGACCTCCATATCCATCCCTACCACAAGTAGGATACCTTCCACACAATGTGGAACCACCCACAACACACATAGACATGGACAAGGTGAAGGCCATCTACAGGTCTTCCAACTATGTCTTAGAGCCCCTTAGCCAAGAGGGTTTTGAAGAACCCAAACTGGCTACATCTTGCCTGACCCAAGGACATCATAATTATGCTTATGAATATGGTATACCTTCTTCCCCAAGCCCATCATATCAAAATCCAAACCCTTCATCCACATATACCAACCCCTTGTATGAGGAGTATGTCAATGTTGCCTCACAAGTACCCAACCCCCAAGTTGTCACATCAAATGCAACTTGCTCCATGCCCATGTCTTCCCATCCTTCTTCATCAACACCTCCATCATCTAACCTAGCCACAACCACATCCCTTGACACCTTGTCATATCAAGAACTGAAGGACACATTAGGTCTAATAAACATATTGCTTTCACAATGAACAAAAGCTAAACAACCAGCCCATATAGACCCTATGATCCAAATAGTTCCAAGCCAACCTACAACCACCAACCAAAATCTAGCATGGGTCCCCCAATATTCCATAGTCTCTATTCCTAATCCACCTCACATCCACAACCCAACTCAGCCAATCATCATTGCTACTAGCCAACCTACAACCACCAACCAAATTCTAGCATGGGTCCCCCAATCTTCCATAGTCTCCATTCCTAATCCACCTCACATCCACAACCCAACTCAACCAATCACCATTACTACTAGCCAACCACACAACCATTCCTTCCATCAACCCCCTCATCAACCATCCCCAGCTCTTAACCACCAATATTCACCTCATCACCAACCCAACCCATTTCACAATACCATGTTGGTTACACCACAATATTTTTCATCCAACCCTTCACCCAACCATCAAGTGATCCAGGGTTTTCACATTACAGTGGAGGACCTTAGGTTCCAAGCAATGCAAAAATAGATAGATCAGCTGATGCAAAACTCACCGGGCATGACAAGCCAAAAGCTAACTTTGAGCCAATTGATCCATCAACCAATTCACCCTTCGATACCATCACCGCCATATCCGACAGATTTCACGTTACCAAAGTTTGACAAGTTTTGGGGAACTGAGGACCCCAAGGAGCATGTGAGTTCATTTGTGCATGCATGTTTTCGAATCCAAGATGACAATGCTCTCATGCTCCGAACATTTCCTCAAACATTAGGGGGTGATGCCATAGAATGGTATAATCAATTGCCTACACATAGTATTTATACTTTTGACCAATTGATGGACCTATTCTTTGAACGCTTTGCCCTCAATGTTAGAAAAAAGGTTTCATTATCGGATATCTATTTGATAAAACAATGGGATGATGAGCCTATATATGATTTTGGAAACCGTTGGAGGGCAATCATAACAAAATTGCCATTCTCCCTACCAATGGAAGAGATCATAAAAATTTTCACCAAGAGTTGCTTAAAACCCATCTCTTGGATGCTACAGCTAAATACCTATAGAACATTTGAAGAAGCTTTAGCACAAGCTAGTGTCATCGAGGAGATAAAAATCCAAGAAGGTGTCATTAAGCCGAAGAAAAAGGAATGGCAAAATAAGGGCCAATATCACAATAATCAATCAGGCCAAAATAAGTCAACACAAGCCTCAACGATGAGCACAACTAATCAAGTCAATCAAGTGGTGATGAGCTAGCCCGTAGTGGCTCAACAGTCGATGCAACAACCAATTACCTATCATGCGGTCTCGTCAGTAACCCAAGCACCTACGGTTCAAAATATAGTGCCAACTGTGGATCAACCCATCCACCGCCAACACAATCGACCCCAACGACAATACACTCCCTTAGCGGAGTCGTATTCATCCCTATTTCAAAGGTTGTATGAGACTAATAAATTAGCCTTGCCAAAAATCAGGCCCGATGACCCCACTAAAAGGCCTAAAAATTATAGAGAGCACTTGTTTTACCCATACCATAGGCAAAATGGGCATGATATTAACTCTTGCCATGTTTTCAAGAACATAGTGCAAGACCTCATAGACCTAGGGGCCATTAACGTGGATAACCCCTTAGCTCCACATAACCAAAACTTGGGCATATATCAGACACCTCTACCTAACCATGGGGAGGTCCAACATAATGTAGGAGGTAACAATCAACAAGCACCTCCTAACCAAGTAAATCATATCCAACAGTACCAAAACTTTGTAGGAGCGGTCCATGTGGTCACTAGAGGGCAACGATAAAATCAATAGAATGCCCAACAACCTTCAAATCCACTACCCATACAGACATCACCAAATCCATCTCCACCAATCAACTTATCCAACCCATCAAATCAACCCATCCTTCACCCCATAAGGCCAACGGTAACATTAACTAGCTGGTTAACAACTAGTTTGAAGATGGTGTCAGCCAAGCTTTCTGTATATGAGCTCATCCAACAATCCCCTAGGCATAGAGAAGCTCTAATGGAAATACTCAAGTCAATTGAGTTAGAATCTCAAGACTCTAATACCTTCAACAACTTTGTAGGGAGTGTTAGGACGTGCATGGAGCCATCAATCACCTTCTATTACTTTGAGATAAAGTCAATGAGTTCAGAATCAGTAGACCCTCCATTGCACATAATGGCCTTAATAGATAGGAAGTCGTTCAAAAGAGTTCTAATTGATACCAGCTCATCCATCAATATCATAACTACCGCTGCCCTTAGCCATCTCCAATTGCCACCTTCCCACATCTCCAAATCATCATTCACCCTCAAAGCATTTAATGATGCTTTGTGTACCACAGTTGGCACTATCATTTTGCCTATAGAGGTAGGGGCCAAAATGTTGCACACAATGTTTCACATCTTGGAAGGAGCCATGGCATATAATATACTCCTTGGTAGACCTTGGATGAGGGAAATGAAATGTGTTCCTTCAATTCTCCACCAATGCTTAAAATACGTTCATGATGGACAAGTCCATTGCATCCCCGCAGATGTAGAACCTTTTAAGTATTGCAACTTCATTTCAAATCCTTATGAATCCATGTTGCCTTCCACCCATTTATTCTTGGCCCCATCATCGAATCCATCCACATCATCTTCTAATCCACCTTATTCTAATCCATCTACATCTTCTTCTAAAGCTCCCATCTTAGAGGAGCTACCCATCACATCACCTCCTCAAACATCCATTTCTTCTTGTACATGTGGTCATGGTCAATCTATTGTTAGCACATCATACATCACAACTATCCATTCTTCTACAACCACTTCTTCTATTTCATCATTACCCCATCCATCACCTTCTAATTCCACGCCGCCATCCAACCCCACTCCATCAACTGATGTTTCACAAGTCGAACTCTCAGATTGTGAAATATTTAATTCACCAATGACCTCCATAGCCAATCCAGAGCCACCCGAGCCCTCACCATCCACCTCATCAACCCAAGTCAAATTCCACATCACTAATCCTGGCATTGGTGAGTACATGGTCCAAGATGTCACCATTACACCCCTAGCCATTCCCACAACTAAGGATTTTGGACGTCCCCGAGATCATCCTTTAACCATAGGTGTTGTTTATGACATGAGCATAGCTCCAAATAGCATTAAATTTGTTTATGGAGGGTTGGATTTCTCAACTGGAGCAAACCCACCCAAAGAACCAAAAGAGCCTAGGCATGCCAACATACCTAATATGGAGGGGTTTCCATCCCACTACTTTAACATGGTTAACTGGCAGGGTCAAGGTCTAGGTTCCCATGAGCAAGGGATGCATGATATCTTAGATGTCCCATATAGAGGCACTCATGATCATTCTGGTTTAGGCTATACCCCATTGTCTTCCACCTCTTCTCTTGAGAAAGCCTTTAAAAAGCTTAGCCTCAATGATGAAGATCACCTCGCCCATCAATTACCATTAACATCCTCTCTTGAACAAGCCCTTCAAGAACTTCACATTGATGAAGTAGACGAGGATGATCCCATAAACTTCTTCTATCCGATATTTGGTTCCAACGATGAAAGTTACGAAGAGTTTGAAGTTATGTCAAATGCTTCTGATGATTCTGAAGAGGAGTCACCACCCATTGTCCCCATCACCCAACAGGAAGAGTTTTACCTCCAAATTTTCCCCATCCATCATCCCATATTTCACTTGCTTCTTCCACAAGAACAAGTGGACCCGCCTAGTAATCGACCTTGAGCCGCCCACATAAGCCAAGAATTGTAACATATGTACATATTCCAAAAAAAAATTCAAAAAAATCAACAAAACAATTAAAAAAAAAACAAAAATATGTTGCTTTCATGTACCTAAATGTTAATTTCACGTGTATTATTACAGGGATAACACGACTCCACATCGGTTCAGATTCCATCATTCCATCCACCCATTCATCCAGGCCATCCTTTTTTTCTCTAGGTCAATATGAATCCTATTGACTTATTCACCCCGCTCCGCAATCCATACGATTTGGCTAGGTCAATTCCAATTGACATTAGCCTTATTGAATTGGACCAGATTTCTTCCCCACCCTCCTTTTCGGAGTTCATCCTATCGAAGGAATTTCTAAGGGCTTCGACCAACTACATTCCTCCTTCACCGCCACCTTCACCTCCATCACTTTCCACCAACGGTCCCGAGGTCTTTCAGGCAGAGTTAGGCAGTGATAAACAGGAAGAGTTGGATGACATATTAGATGACATAAATCTGATCCCAACACCACATCAACTTGAGGAAGGTTCACATATGTCCATTGAAGATACCATCGATGTGAACCTTAGTTCAGATCCCGATAATCCCCAAATTATCAAGCTTGGAAAAATTTTAACACCCGATGAACAAGAGCAATTCATTGCTCTCCTCAAGAAAAAGAAAGATGTGTTTGCATGGTCCTACAAGGATATGCCTGGCCTTGACCCTAATATTGTGGTCCACAATCTCACCTTACATCCTGATGCCAAACCGGTCAAACAAAAACTTAGGAGGATGCATCCTACCGTAGCCCTCATAGTCAAAGAGGAAATACAAAAACTACTAGACATTCATTTTATCATTCCCATTGACTATCCTGAGTGGCTTTCAAACATGGTACCCATTCGTAAGCCTAACGGGGTGATACATGTTTGCAATGACTTTTGAGATCTAAATAAAGTGTGTCCTAAGGATGACTTCCCTCTACCAAACATTGATACTCTTGTCGACATCTTGCGTAGGCCACGAAATGCTTTCCCTCATGGATGGTTTTTTGGGATACAACCAAATTTGAATAAATCCTAATGACCAACACAAAATGGTGTTCACAACACCTTGGGGGACCTTTTGTTTTAGGGTTATGCCCTTTGGCCTTAAGAATGCAGGGGCTACCTATCAAAGAGCCATGAATTACATCTTTCACGATTACATGCATAAGATCATTGAGGATTACGTAGATGATCTCTTGGCTAAATCTAAAACTCGACAAGAGCACGTTGGTGTATTGGAAAAAGTTTTTGACCAACTTCTAGAATACAAGGTGAGGTTAAATCCCAAAAAGTGTGTCTTTGGTGTTACCTCTGGTAAAATTTTAGGATTCATTGTATCCAAAAGAGGCATTGAAGTGGACCCAAATAAGGTTAAGGTCATCATGGAAATACCACCCCCAACTAACATTAAGGAATTGCATAGTTTACAAGGCAAAATTCAATCAATCAAATGCTTCATTGCACAACTTTCCGATAAATGCAGGTCGTTCAACCACCTGCTACAAAAGGGGGTGCCATTTGTATGGATAGAAGAATTTCAAAAAGCCTTTGATGACATCAAACATTACCTAACTTCACCACCAGTATTAACTCCTCCTAGGTCGGGGGTCCCTTTCCATCTGTATGTCTCAGCTACAGAGGCTGCTTTAGGGACAATGCTTGCACAAAAAAATGAACAAAATCGAGAGCAAGCAATCTACTACATTAGTCGAACGTTGGTAAGTTATGAAACATGATACGCTTACATAGAAAAGTTGTGCCTAGCAGTGGTTTTCACCACTAAGAAACTTTGATATTATATGCTAAGCCAAACAACCTATGTCATAGCTAGAGAAAATCCGTTGTGTTACATGATGTCTCGCACTTATAATAACACTCGTACCGCTAAATGGATAATGCTCCTCTCAGAATTTGATCTCAAATTTATAAGTCAAAAATCCATTAAAGGTCAGGTTATAGCCGATCAACTTGCGGAAGCTCCACTACCTAGTGATCATCCTTTTATTATAGAGCTCCCAGATGATTCGGTATTTTTAGTCACTGAATTAGAAGAAGATGTCATTCCAGAGGAAGACGTCGATATCACCTTATTCTTTGATGGATCTAAGTGCGAGAAAGGTCAAGGTGCGGGAGTTGTCTTTCATACACCACAAGGGATTCCCATCCCTTTATCATTCAAACTAGACTTCTCTTGCACAAACAACATCATGGAATACGAAGCCTTAATCTTAGGTCTTCAATCAGCTATAGCTATGGGTATTAAGCGTATTTGAATTTTTGGGGATTCTCAACTTGTGGTCAAACAAGTAACCGGAGAATACCAATGCAAGGAACCTACCATTAAGCTTTATCATGAAGTGGCAATGAAATTGCTCTCTACATTCGAATGGTATGAAATCAACAACTTACCTCGTTTGACTAATATATTTGCAGATGCAATGGCCTCTCTCGGATCCTTGATTCCAAAGAATGACTTAGGAGAGGTACAACCCCTAATAATCTCAACAATCTCTAAAGCAACCATTGTCCGTGCTGACCCTATGGATGGAAAAGATATTTGCTTTATCCATACGGAACCATGTGAGTCTTGGTCAAGCCAAATAGTAGCCTTCCTAAAATTTGGAACACTCCCATGTGACATGTCTCGGTCTGCCAAACATGCTTTCAAGAAAAGAGTAGCCCATTTCATTCTCTTGGGGGACGTGTTGTATAAATGAGGTTATGATGGAATCCTTCTTCATTGTCTCGAACAAAGTGAGGCTCAAAAAGCCATAGAAGAAGCCCATGATGGTACTTGTGGTGGTCATTTTAGTGGAATGGCCATTGCAAAGCGTCTATTACGCATGGGTTATTATTGACCCACAATGGAACGTGACTATTGCAACTATGTCAAAAATTGTAAGCAATGTCAAACACATGCTAATTTAACTCATGTACCATCGCAAGCTTTATAGCCTATACAAAGCCTTTGGCCCTTTTCACAATGGGGCCTAGATTTAATTGGCAAAATCTTACCTCCTTCTTCAGGACAACATACATTCATCATCACACCCATAGAATACTTCACAAAGTGGGTAGAGGCCATACCTCTAACCAGTACGACAGGACCTCGAATCGTGGACTTCATACTTCACCATATCATCTGTCTCTTTGGCATTCCCTCTAAAATAATTTTGGATAATGGTAAGTCTTTCAAGAACAAGGATGTTCGAGCACTTTGCGAAAAGTATAATATCCAACATAGTTTCTCGACTCCTTATTACCCACAAGCAAATGGATAAGTTGAAGCTACCAACAAGACCTTGATTGCCATTCTTAAGAAACTCATCAAAGAAAATCATAAATATTGGCATACACAAATTCCTTTGGCACTTTGGGCTTATCGAACAAGCATCCGAATGCCAACAGGAGCAACACCATTTTCCTTGGTCTATGGAGCAAAAGCTATTATGCCTCTCGAGCTTGAGATTCCTTCCTTGCGAATTTCTTTGCAGGAATTCATAGATGATGACACAACTAGACAAGCACGACTTGACCAACTCACTCTCCTAGATGAAAGGTGAGTCAACGCACTAGAACATTTACGAGTTTATCAAGACCGCCTAAAGCGTGCTTACAATGCTAAAGTCCATCTTCATGAATTCCAAGTAGGGGATCTTGTACTCAAATAAAACCAACAAAACACCAATGCTCTGCCACATCTTCATGATAAATTTATAGCCAATTGGTTAGGTCCATATATAATCACTCAAAAAGTGGGTAACGATACTTATAGACTTATCGATTTAGAGGGAATAGAGGAACCTGAACCACTTAATGTTCTTCATTTAAAGGTATTCTATTGTTAAAAGTGACACTTTATATGTATATATACATGGCTAAAAAAAAAACAACAAAAACAAATTTCATTTACATAGGCATGCTTTCATATAGGCATCTTTACATGCATTTTTCTTTACGCTTGCATATAGGTATTTTTACATACATACTTGCATTCACTACATTTAACATACATTCTGCTACATTCATTCATTGTACAAATTGCATCCATCCCATCCCATGTTCAATGATCTTGCATGGTAATGATGATATGGCCATAAACAAAAAGTCAAGTTATACAAATTGGGGGTACCTAGTTTGAAGAAATCATGCAACTCTCACAAAAGTCATATGTCAACCACATCATGTGTCAAAAATCATAAGGCCTAGATTTTCAATCACTCAGCCATTACTAGTGTAGCAAGCAACCTCCAAACGGATGTCCAATTTTCTTTAGGACCAAAACACACTCTTCATACACTAAGAAAGTCTTATGTATTGTCGATTGATCACAAAACAATCTTGAACCAACCACATTCCATCACATATTAAAAACATTTTGAGCTAAGGAGGGTTAGTACCATACTTGGGTAGCACCTTGAGGTAAACAGGGATAATCCTCGCCTATCCCATCATGCAACATAGTCCAAAAATAGTGGTTCTCACCACTACCATAATTGCTCTCCAAAACATAAACATAAAAACATAGAGTAGTAAGGATAGGGTCAAAATTCTCATCATACTTCGATTGAGAATCCGATTCCCCAAATCTCTATACAAAATTAACAAATAAAATCCAAAACACCCCTGATCCCTAAAGTTGTAAGGATCATACTACACATCCCTGACAAGGATGGGTAGTCATCCCCAAGGCCTAAAATATCAATCCCATTGGACTATGGAGTGAATCTCCACCGAGGCTATAGACGCTTGACTGGCAGTGGAGTAAGCTCATGCGAGGTGACATGTCTCTCTCACAAAAAGAGAGACCTCTGACCGCACATAAGGACAGGCTAGCCTCGGGTCATCCCCATAAAAGGTCATGCCTAATTTACTCATAATGGGTTAATGAACCTCACATGCACACACACTGGTGCTTGATTGGATAGGGTCATTGTCATGCTCAATATTTGGTAATTGAACCTCACTCGCACACACATTTGGTCCTAAAGAAAGTTAGACAACCTTAGTGAGTTTGGTTGAGGACACTAGTATGTTTGAGTCTTTGAAAATCCTGCAATATTCATTCCATATCAACATCCATATCTTCTTCCATATCAACATCCATATCTTCTTTCATGTCAACATCCATGTCTTCATAGTAAGTCAAGTTGCAGAACACCACCAAATTCGGTACCCCTAGTTGCAAAACAATGGACAACAAAAATGGCCAATAAAATTTCTGAACTATAAAATATTATACGAACAACATGCATGCCTAGCATATAGTTTGCATTCATTCACAATTAGCTTGCATTAATCAGCATTACACACTCATTAGCATTCCACATTCATTTACCATTAGCTTGCATAAATCATCCATATAAACATTATGCATTTACATCATAATTAGCTTGCATTAATCATCCATAACACATGCATTAAAATATTTTCATAAAACATGCATTGCATTCACATAAAACATTCACATAAACAATAAGACAAAGATAAAAGCCATGTATATATATTTAAGGTCACATGTACAATAGATGCCAAAAAGGCTACAAAGGAGCACCAAGGCTCATATACAAAATAGTGCATCTAAGCACTAAGCTAATGTCCAATCGAGCTACCCCCTTCAGCCCCACCTTCTTCACAAGCCATCAATCCTCTCTCGTCAACTTCTCCCGCATCCCAAGAATATATGGAGAGAACCGATGTCGAGTCTCTATCATTCACAACTATAACAATACATAATTTATCATTATTAAAATTCAAAAAAAAAAAAAAGACTTAAATTTTTTTTTGCACAAAAGAAAGAAAGTTTACCGGAGCAAATTGTGCCTCGGCCCCAACAGCAGTCGATCCCTCCATAGCCATAGCTTCCATGCAAATTTTCACCACCCTCACCTCACTCCCAAATCCACTCCACTCCTCAGACCCACAAATAGAAAACAAAAAAGACCAAAAAAAAATTACCAAAAATTTACACCAGCGCCACACCCCCCCCCCCCCCCCCCCCCCCCCCCCCCCCCCGCCCCCCCCCCCCGCCCCGCGCGCCCCGCCCCCCCGCACACACCAAAAAAAACAAAAAAAAAAAAAAAACCACCCCCCCCCCCCCCCCCCCCCCAAAAAACACACAACAAACACACACCACAAAAAAAAAAATAAATATATAATTAAAATAAATTAAAAAAAAAAAAAAAAAAAAAAAAAAAAAAAAAAAACAAAAACACCAAAACAAAAAAAAAAAACCAAAAAAACAACACACAAAACACACACACCACACAAACAAAAAACACCCCCCACCCCCAAAAAAAAAAACCCCCCACCAAAACACAACAAAAAAAAAAAAAAAAAAAAAAAAAAAAAAAAAAAAAAAAAAAAATCGGAATCAACTCCACAATAAGTGAAATCACAACATGGCTTCATCAAATATTCTTCCATCAGCATCTTTCATAAATCATGCATCACGCATCACATTTTGTCAAATTTATGTAGTCGGTAAGCGAACCTCGTATCTAGTGGGTTATTCTATAAACTTGGTGATTGCAGCGATAGTAATCCATGCAATTTGGTAAGATGAATAATCTACAATAAGGACACTTGACCATGATCATCATCCATTATCTCATCATCAAAGATCATAATCACATTGGCTACTTCATATTTTGGAGTGAAACTTTGCCAAGAACAATCTACACAACTGTTGTCATTGATGGCCTCTTTCGTGGGGCTTAACACACGAAAAACAACTCAAACTTCATCATGTTCTTCAAAAACCTAATGATAGACACTGACTAGGATGATTTGTGCACAAAAGTCACCAGTAGACTATCCATGGTTCTATCATCTGCATCATCATACTTGCATATCAATGGCATCAGAGAGCACACTATTCAACAACATTGAATCACCCCCAAATTTGGGGCAACCATATTTGATTTTGATTCTCCCACAATGGGATACATCTTACATGATCATGACATCTACACTTGAAAAAAACCCTTTTTCACCATTGGGGCAAGAACGGTATCACATCATTCATCATCTAAAAAACATCTTGGTATTACACACCAACCCCCTTTCTTCAACCGTTGGGGCAAAAATGGTATCGCATCATCATTTATCAACAAACATCATGGTATTATACACCAACCCCCTTTCTTCAACCATTGGGGCAAAAATGGTATCTCATTTCACATCATCATCATGGTACTCTACACCAACCCCCTTTCTACCATTGGGGCAAAATGGTATCAAATTTTACATCATTCATATCGTCTATAATCATATTGTATCTCACATCATTCATTCATCAATTGCACATACTCACCACTTGCACAAATCCATTTTTTTCAATTGGCTCATGAGAATCTTCTCATTCACCAATTGAGGGGGTAAGCTACACAAAATTCCAAAATTCTTTATTCTTTTGCCTTCAACGCTAGTGCTCAAATCCAACAAGAGAAGTTGCTTCTGTGCCCGCAACCCAGGCAGGTGTCTCGTATTTTTGCACCATATTGTGTCTTATGCAACATGGTACAAAAAGGGGTATCTATAGACACCAAATTACAGCCATTAATCCTCCATCCTAACCATCCCACCACCCACTTGTCCACCATACACCTTTCCCGCCATCCATTTAGCCACTTTTAGCCCTTCCCACCTTCAAAAGGCCCACTTTAGCCCTTTCCCACCATTTCCTAACCCAATTGGGCTTATTTTAATATTATTTTATATTTAATATAATATTTTATATTATATTATAATATATTTATTATAAAATATGTATTTATAAACCCAATTAACCATAGCCGTCCGATCTAATCTAATCTCCACCATCCATATTCATTAATCCATGCCACATCTAAAGTGTAATCTCAGCCTTAGGATCTGATTTAATCTTAGCCACACGATTAAAAGTGTAAGGCTAAAACCCTAAGTAAACCCTAAGCTAGATTATAAATAAGAGCACTCATAATGCTCAAACCCTGGAATGTTTTTGTGCCCTAGAGATACTATTGAAGAAATCCTCATGAGATAGAAGGTTACAGAGATCTGAAGACCGCCATTGCCAAATCCACTTAGGAGAGTTGATCCATAGCCTTAACTTGCCCTAGGATTCTTTCATTCTAGCCATTCCTCATAGTCTACCTCCATCTGCATCATTCATCCTCGTTGTCCGAATCTGCCACCATACCCGATCTACTATAACACAGGTGCACCCTCGAGCCTACTGCGTTGATCTGTTGTTGTTGCTAGGGCATCCAATCAACTGACAATCATAGAAGAATTATCATCCAAGCAAGGTAAATCAGTTTATTTATTATTTTATTATGCAATCTGTAGGTTTTCATGTGTTGTTTTGATTTATTAATAGTTAGGGTTTTACTAATATCTGAGGGCCTCACACTATGGAGCCCTCACAGGTGTTACTGATATCTTTGGTTGTTTGTGTATTTGTAGATCTACAGGTTATTATTGTTTTTGGATAGTTGTTGAAGCTCGAGTGGCCCGACATCGGATACTTGAAGCCCACTCACTCTGTTGGGAGCGAAGCACTCTGAAGACACTCCACCATTGTAGCTAGGGTTTTGGAGAACCCTGGAAATCAATATTTATTGTATCATAAACATTCTGTCAAGACATAATTCATTGTACAAAAGGAGTTTTTCAGCTCCCCCCATTATTCAAATATAATCCATTTTGTGCAATTGTCTTTATTTTGTCAGATTTGTTTATTTATGTTATTGCATAGTGTCATGCTTTTTAGATTCACAGTAGATAAAGACATAAAAATCTTCATGAGATGAGGGAAGTGAGGAGTTATATGAATATGAGGAGAGATATGCACGTCATGGAATTGGTTAGAAAGGAGGAGGTAAATAAAGTTAAAAAAACAATGGATGGGAGCCCCACTGCAACAACAAAAACAATAGTAGTTAGAAAGTTGAGGACCCCCATAATAAGCCACAATAAGAAAAATAGATAATGGTAATATGCAGAAGGTGGTGGAGGGTCAAAGCAAGAAGCATAGAAAGTCACATGAGATCGTGTAAATGGAAGCTCCAACACAACTATGAAAGTGTAGGGAGGCATTGTAAGTACTAGTGTAGGTACCATAGGAGTGACTTCAAGTGGGATTGCCATTTATGGAAAATAGCAAGAGTTGAAGGAGTCAGTTTTGCAAGACATACAGAGTGTAAATAAGACAACACAATAATTTCAAGGAAAGAATAGTGCAGTAGCACACGTAGGAAACAATAGTAGTTGTAGATGTCTATGAGGAAGTTCAGACTATAGTTGATGTGATACAAGCATCACCACCATTGGATGAAGCACCAAGAGGAGATTTCATTAATGATGTTCCACTAGATAATATTGCTACACCAAAGATTTGCAACACAATATCATTGAGACAATTTGCAGATGTTTAGGATCAATGTGGATCACCTTTTTTGGATGAGGTACCAACGATAGAGATCACATATACAATAACATATGGTATGACACTGATTTCATTTATGCTAAAGGATAAGAGATAAGGAGAAATGAGATCCATTAGAGTATAGTTGGTGGCACAAAGACCAGAGTAGCCAGTAATCTAAGGAGAAACTTGAGAGGAGATCAGATCAATATATAGGAGATAGTGGAAGTAGTAGATAAAACTATTGATGCAAGTTAGAAGATTCAAGAGGGCAAGGTAGCCAATATAATATCAACTTGACAAGTCATAGTGGGGAGGATGTGGAGAAAAATACCATTGTAGATGATACTAATATGGAACTAGCGAAGGAGACAAGTGAAAATTTCATCATCCAAGCACCAAAACTAAGGAGACCACCTATTCTAAGAGAAAATATAAATGAATAGGTTGATACATTTTTCAACAAGCTAACTAGAGAATTGGATAGAGTACGCAATGAGTGAAGAGTCGAATTTGTGGGATACTGGTGACTATGGCAATTGTAGGATGGAGAATGAATTGGGAAAACTGGTGCATTGGTCTTTTGATGATGAGCACATGAAGAAATTTGTAAAAAATTATCAAATGCAACCATGGGATCTAGAAGCTAGCAGTGTTAAATTAATTTTGGGAATGAAGAATCTACCAAAAGGGACTCAAGTACTATATCGATATCCACCACACGTGTACATTTATGGATTTTGGTAGCCCATCCTAAACAAGAATCAACTGTTAAGTATGTGAAGACACTTGAATTGGTCAATTCATATAACAAAATAAACTTATTGGTATATCTTATTCAATAGTTAGCAATAGGGTTGGAGAAGTTTCAACAAATAATTTATAACCAAAAGCTAAAGGAAGAAGAATTAGCTAACAAAGTTCAAATGGTGAAGGCACAACTTTGACAAATCCAATAGGATGTCAAAGCAAAAATTGTGGATTTGAAGGAGGTAGAGGCTATGAGGTAAGTGTAGGAACAGTAGGATCAGTTGCTTAGTCATCTAAAGGTAGACTATGCAGTAAAGGAGCAAACCCTAGAGGCAAAGATTGAGTTGTTTGAAATTGAAACTAATGCAGTCATAACACATCATTAAATATGCTAATTCAAATTATTCCTCTAAGTGTGGAATACCACCACTATGTAACACTTGTCACTCCATGGTAGTAGTAGTTGTACATATGCAATTCTAGTTTGAGATGGTTGTTCTGACTATCCTGATGACTTCATAGGCTTCATCTATTTCACCCTAAGCTAAAGATAACACTACTCTAGGTTGCTTCTTTGTTTCTCAATCTCGTCAGGGTCTCATTGAAGTTCCCCATCAACATACACATTCATTATTTGATTAATGACTACCATTCAAAGGGTTAATCAACAAGAAATAATATCACATGCTACTACCAACATGCATAGGATTTTTCAAGTCATATAATAATTGTTTGGAACTCATCAACAAAATGGATAAGCTAGCAGATGGGATGTAGAAACAATGGTTCCTAGATGGATTATGGTCATGGTATAAGAATAAAATGAAGGTAGTTCCACCAAATACCTATCAAGAGGCTTTTGATAGAGTGCTCAATTTGGAGGGTGAAATGAAGATAATCATTGTAGGGAAAACTATAATCCATTACCGATATGATGATTCAAATAGAGCTAGAGATGACTTGAGTGCCACAATCTAGGCCATGAGAAAGGATTTAGAATGTATGATCAATGATGTGAAGGTAGATAAGAAAAAGGAAAAGGACATATGGTGTTTTGATTATAAATCAAAAGAACACACCAATGTTAATTGGTTGAAGAATACATTTTGTAATATATGTGAAGCTATGGGCATATTGTTGCTAGCTCAAGCACTAGTCATCAGATGTCTATGGTGCAAAACAAGACTACAGAAGAAAATATAAGCACTTCAAAGAGTGTACAAGGAGAAATGAGTGGTAGATACAAGAATAACCATTAAGGTGGAAGACAACCAAAATAAGAAAATTGATCCGTTGTAGACAAGGTCGATTGTAGTAAAATTCAAATGAAGGACCAATCATCCAATGTCGAAGATGTTAAGAATGGGTAAAATTTGAATGCAACTATCAAAATGACCCAGTAGGATGAAATATTGGTAGTAATAATGGAATGATGTATCGATGGTATCGACTAGGCAATCACAAGGAGGCAAATAGCCCAAATAAGGTGAGTTCAAGCAACTCATCAAATGTTAATTTTATTGACAATGGGAACCTCCAAAAGACCAACAATATAAGGAGAAGCATGTGTTAGTAGTCACACAAACACAAGTGAAGAAAGCATAATAGTGTGTAGATCCTGCAAAGGAGAAGGAGAGATGATAGGAAGCACGTGTTTAGAGTGAGGAAGAAATAAGAAAGATCAACCAAGAGATATTGTTGTAGGAAAAGAAGTTAAGAAACCTATCGTAATTGAACAAGAGACGTCAACACACTTTTTGTCTATGCAAGTGTTAAATACAAGTGTTTAAGTGAAGGTGTCTTGTTTTTCATGTGCAATACCAGAGCTATATGCAATAGTAGGAGAAATGGTGCAAACGAGAAGAGTGGAAGAGCCACAATGCCAACTAGAAGTAATAAGAATTTAGAGGGAATAGTATATTGATCTGATAGTCTTGATGATAAATGTTAGAAAGAAACCAAAATTGATCCATATTGAGTTGTTGAATCATAAGTTGACGCAGGTGATTAGCAATGGGGGATCAATTGTAAATTTCCTACCTGAGAAGACATGGAGAGATTTGATGGAACTATTTTTATGGTCTCCTAATTTCATATTATATGGTGCAAATCAGTACATGATAGAGATGAAAGGGGTGTTGATTGCATAAAATATAAAGATCATTAATCAAGAGTTCATCATGAATTTTGTGGTAATTACTATGTAGAAACCAACCTATGATGCATTATTGGGACACGGATGACTCTGCATGACAAAAATAAACCATAATTGGAAGAAGGGTCATTTGACATTCAAGAAGGGGTAGCACAAGTATATGATTAAATTGAAGAATCAGTCTGTCAATGAGGAATTAACAACATTTGATGAGTCTAGGACATCATCATCAAAGGATGAGAACAAATGTGAACCAAATGAAGAAGGCATGCTAGAGTTAGAAGAGTGCATAAAATATGAAGTGCACTTGGATAGAAAACTTCTCCATTGGCAAATGGAAGATTATGAAGTCTTCCAACCAAAATGCATGTGCATCCATGCCAAATAAGATCAAGATGAATCAATAAGAAGCATGTATGAGATCGAAGAGTGCAATCAAAATACTAAGCCTGCAACCAAAGATGACAAAGAGAAGTGGAATTTTCCATGAAGCTTTACAGAATATAGTGTTGGTGATGCAACGATTGATGAAAAACTAGCACACCCATTTGATGTGGAAGATGTGGTAAGAGAACCTAATACCATACAATATGAAGGACTGAAGATAGTATATGTAAACCTCAATAAAGGTGATGAAGAAAATAAGATTCATTGGGAAGACAATTGGGATCCAATATTGAAAGAAATAGCTTTCAAAATTTTCATGTAGTATAAGGTCATCGCATGGTCATTCAAGGATTTGAAGGGGATCCTGCATGAATTATGTGTGCATCAAATTTTGTTGGTTTCAGGTGCACAACCAATATGAAGAAGGCCATATAGAATGAATTTGAAGTATGCGACCATAGTCAATGTAAAAATAAAGAAGATGTTGGATGCTAGAATAATTTTCAAGGTGAAAGTGATAATGATCAATTTTAAGAAGGAGCTTAAGCAATTAGATCTATTTACATTGATTTTTGGAATTTGAGTGCAATGACTATCAAATATCCCTTTCCAATACTTATTGATTCAATTTTGAAGGAGGTAGCAAAACATAGATTGATTCATTTTTAGATGGATTCTCAAGCTACAACCAAACTAGTATTGCTAAGGAAGATAGAATGAAAACCACTTTTGTAGTGGAAAATGATATTTATACATATAATCGAATGCACTTCGATTTATGCATACCCCAATCACATTTTAGAGAATAATTTTGAATGTTTTTAATAGATGTCCACAAACAAGTTCAATGTGTTCCTAGATGATTGGTCATTGTACGGGAAGGAGGATGAGCATTTGAAGGCATTGGAAGAATGCATGAAGTTGTGTATGAATGCTCGACTATCCTTAAACCTAAATAAGTGTAAGTTGTTGGTACAATATGATAATCTACTTAGACATGTAGTGTGCAAAGAGGGTCTAAAGGCTGATCCTGACAAAATACGAGTTGTAATGAGTATGAAGGAACCATATGGCATAAGTTTTTTGAAGTTCATTTTGGCACACATAGGGTATTATTGGTGCTTTATTATAAAATTTGCACAAGCATAACACCCAGTAGACTTGCTGACATGCAAGAATACTCCTTTTCATTGGATGGAGGAGCATCAGAAGGCACTTGAGGAGTTGAAGGTAAAGTGGGTTTTTTTGCCCATTCTAGTATTTTCAAATTGGGAAAAATAATTTCACATCCATGTTGATGCATCCAATTTTGTTATTGGATGCAGGTTGGTCCAAGAGGAGTAGTTTGGGTTGGATCAACCAATATATATTTTCAAGTCTATTGTTGTCTCATGTAAAGAAGAATTACCACACAATAGAGTGAGAAGTCTTGGATATGGTTTATGTAGTATATAATCCCTTCGCTTTCTATGTAGATCATCATGTAGTTTTGTATTTGATCAAAAAACTTATCATTCATGGATATGTTATTAGGTGGCTCGTTATGTTCCAAGAGTTTATGTTTTGCGTAGTAGTCAGATCAGGGAAGAAACACATGATAGTGGATCAATTATCAAGGATTCACTCTGGAGAACCTACACAAGGAGTGTTGAATAAATTTCTAGATGCTCAATTATTTGCAATCATTGTGCTACCATCATGGTACAAGTACATGGGAGAATACTTGTCGATGGAGGTTGACAAAAAATGAAAGGAATAAAATCATCACAAAATAAACATCATTTCAGTTGATAGCTGGTTTATTGTACAAAATTGGACCTAATGGAGTATTGAGGAGATGTGTAATGGATGAGGAAGTGAATTCAATATTGAAGGAAGCTCACGAGGGGCTAGCAGGAGGGCATATGGGGCCACATGCGACAACGAGGAAGATGCTTCTAGTAGGACTATGGTGGCCCACCCTCTATCATAGTGCAAAGGAGTTCATGATAGCATGCGATATATGCCAAAAAGCTAGGAGGTCATTGAAGAGGGACTTTATGACATTACACTCATCACAACCATACGAGTTGTTCGAGATATGGGGTCTATATTTTATGGAACTATTGGGAACCAACAAAAGATGCATATACATTGTGGTGGCAACCAAATATTTGACAAAGTGGATAAAGGCAAGGGTGTTGCCTAACAATTTTGCAAAGCGCACTGCACGCTTCTTCTACGAGTAGGTGATTACAAGATTTGATGTACCTCTTTAGTTGATAAGTGATCATAGAGGGCACTTTTTCAATGAAATTATTCAAAATCTCACCATAGAATTTAAGATCTTGCACTTGTTGTTTAGTCCATTTTACCCTAAAGCAAATGGGCAAGCAAAGGCAATGAACAAGATCTTAGTCTTATAAATGTATAAGACATGTAGAATAGAAAATTTTTATTGGGAGGAGAAATTACAAGTACTTTTGTAGATGTACACAAGATATAAGCCAACAACAAACCATACACCATTTGATGTATTCTAGGTTTTTTCTATTTGGGTTATTGTATCTTCTTTCGTGTTTCACTGTTCTAACCATCTCTTAGCTCTTCCCACCTTTGTGCATATACTATTGAGAGTTAAGTAGCCCACCTGAGATCATTTCCAAGAGCTTCTTCAAGGAGGTGGAGTCTATATGTTTCTATAATTAGGATAGTAGATCAAATTTCCCATGTTACATTATTCAAACGGGGTGAGCTTTGTATTGTATTCATTAAAAAATCCAAGCACTATGATGGGATTTACCATTGTAGTCATCATACTTGTAATATAGTATAAATTATATGGTTTTTGATCTTTGGCATATTTTTGTGCAATGTGTGTGTCACTTGTCTGTATATTGCATTATTTGAATCTATAGGTAGCATTTCTCTCGTTGATTTAAAAATCCATGTTGATTGCGATATTCGAATGAATATGGGTTTATCAGTTTTCCTTTATTTTTCTCTCTATTTCATGTGATTGGTTAAAATTTGCTATGATAGCCCAATGGATAAGGCACCGGTCTACTTCTATGTCTGAAACGCTTCATTTGTATGCTTGGTCATCATTTTTGCACATCAATAATACATTAAAAATCTGGTTGAGCACACTTGTTTAAAGAACACTATCATAGCCTCATTTTAGAGTGTCTAGACTTGACATGTTTAGTTATCAAGCCATCCTAGGTCAAAGCAGTGAGTCCACCAGAGCTCGCATATTTTTTTGTGGGTAAAAAAAATTTAGACAACATGACAAATTTGAAGGATGTCAAATTTTTCCACAACAAAGCACCATCAACATGTTTTGGCTTTTTTGACCTATTTTGGGCCCTTTGACACATTTTTGGCATCTTAGTCCTATTCAAACCCTCCTTGTCCCCTATCCAAAAACAAGCAACCCAAGGCCATTTTGGCCTTCTTTGCCCATTTTAGCCAACCCCTATCCATTTTGGCCCCTCGACTTATTTCAATAATTTATTTATTAATTCTATTTCAAGGATAGAAGGTAGATTTTTTTCAATCTCTTCGTTTACTTTTCTTGGAGACAATACTCCTAGATTTAAAGATTCGAAGGTAGTTTCATAATGGATGAATGGTTGGCCTTCTAGTTTCTCAACAATTTAGCTATTGGACGTTTGGTTTTCAAGATTATCATGCATCATACTTGCCGAGTAAAAGAAATGATTCATTAACATTTAACAAACCTTCAATTTGAACTCCATACTAGTTAATGCCAGATTCATTCATCCATGATGCATCCTTAGTTGCCCTATTATTCCATTCGACCAAGTATTCAGGATATCCCTTACCTTTCATCCTCTTAGAAACTCTTAAATTTGTGATTGCTTTAATTTTATCTCTTTCATTCTCTAGCAACTATCGTAACTAATTGACCTTTGGAGGTTATGAAGTTACACTATCTTACTCACTAGTTGATCCTTCATAATAGGGGTACATATATGTTATATTGAAGGTGGGAGATATGCCCACTCCTTCATGTAGATTTATTTCATAACCATTTAAAGCAAACTTCTTCAAGACTCTCAATAGGTTCCAATCTTATTTCAAATTAACTTGTTATAAGTGCCTTTTGGGAATCACTCCTTCTACAAATGTGCTAAAACCAAATATCCAATATGAAATTATTGCATCATTCACTTGAAATCCACATGTTGTTTGTATGTTTTTACACTCTTATCTAACTCACTTTGCACCTCGTAATGCAAAATATGAATGTAGTTAGCAAGATCTTCTGCTATAACACTTGGCCTCTATAAATTAGTTATCTTCCACAACTCATCTACTCCCCTTGGGAGTATTCCATATGCAATCTAAAATGAAATTCTACCTATACTTTGGTTCATTAAAATTATTATGCAAATTCTACTTGTGCCAAAATAGTATTCAAAATATTTGACTTCTTGCCCACTAAGCATCTTAGCAAATTCCCAAGACTCCTATTCATAACCTTGGTTTGTGGATGATAAGCTAAATTGAATGCCAACTTAGTATACAATTTCTTCCATAATGTTTGCCAAAAATTACCTACAAATTTGCTATACCTATGTAAAACAATACTCTTTGGCAACCCACACAATCTCACTACTTCTGTAGCAATATGAGTCACATCATTTATCTTCTTGCAAGATATGAAATGTGTCATCTTTAAGAATCTATCAACTACAGCAAAAATAGAGTCATTACCCTTCTATATCTTCAACAATCTAAGAATAAAATCCATGCTTATGTCTTCCCATGGTCTCTTTGGAATTGGTGAGGGTTGATACATTCTAGTGTTTTACCTTCCCTTTTGCATATTGACATATTTGACAACCTTGGCCAAATATTCTTACATACATACTCATTCCAGGCCAATAATAACTTTCTTCTAGCTATCTTAGGGTTTTGTAAATCTAAAAATATCTTGTCCTCTACTATATTTTTTCCTCATTAGATTTTATCTCATTGAACTTCGTGGTATGCATAATCAATGTCCCTTGAATAACATTCCTTGTTGGATGAAATAATCAAGCCATGGGATCCTATCTTGTGTAGTAAGTTTACTTCATGCTAACCAAGCTACTTTGAAATATTTGTCATCCTTATAAAGCTCCTTCATGACATCAAAACCAATAACTTCTATGCTCATCATATTCACCCACAAATTTTGCCTACTTAAGACATTAGCTACTCAATTTGAATTAGCATTTCTATGCTTAAACACAAATTAATATCCTTACAAAACTTCTAAACACTTCATATGTTGTTGACTCTACTTACACTATTTTTTAATAAAATACAAAGTATGATTACAAGTGAACAAGAAAAATTCATTTTGTAGCAAATAATGTTTTCATTTCTCTAGGGCTTGAATGATGCATAAAACTCTTGGTCATAGACTAAGTATTTTTTCTTTGACTCATTTAACTTCTCATTGAGATGGGTAATTGACTTGTCTTCCTAGCTCAAGACTCCTATTGTTGTTCCACTTGCATCATAATCCACTTGAAAGACCTTATTGAAGTCCAACAAAGTTAGAACTGATTGTTCCTTTATCTTTTCCTTTAGGATTCAAAAACTCTTTTCCGTTGCACTTGTCCACTTATACTAATGCCTTCCTCCTTTTAAGGTCTTCATAATTAGTGCATAAATCCCACTATTTTATTTCATAAACTTTCTATAAAAGCTTTCTAGACCATGAAAACTCCTGGCCTCAAACTTACTTTTTGGTGATGGCCATTTCTCAGGTTCCATTCACAATCCTTCTTGTGAAATAACAAAACCCAAGTAAACCAAATATTATTTCATAAAACTACATTTTTTCATGTTGACTAACAACTTTTCTTCCTTAAGACCAATCTCAAATGTGCCAAATGATATTTCTTGCTCTTACTAAATATCAAAATATCATCTAAATAAACAACCACATACTTGCTAAGAAATGGCTTCAACACTTTGTTCAATAACCACATAAAGGTACTAGGTGTATTTTTCAATCTAAATGGCATAACCAACCACTCATACAATTTATCCTTTATATTGAATGTGGTCTTCCACTCATCTCATTCCCTAATCTAGATTTGATGATAGCCACCCTTCAAATCTATCTTCCTGAAGCATTTTGCTCCACTCAAACAATCCATCAAATTATCCATGTATGTCAATAAGAATATATACTTTATGGCTATCTTATTAATAGCCTTTGAATTTGTACACATGCACCATTCTCCACCTTTCTTTGGTACAAGTACAATTGGTACTACACATAGGCTCAAAATTTCCCTAATCAACCCCTTGTTTGATAATTTGTAGACTTGTCTCTTTATTTCCTCATTCTCCATAGGTATCATCTTATATGTTTCCTAATTGGGTAAACTTGATCTAGGAATGAAATTAATGTGATGGCTAATGCTTCTTATTGATGGTATAATATACTGATAATTCTTCTAACAATTTTTTTGCATACTCTTCTAACAAATCCTTCATCGCTATTGGGATTTCATCCTTCCGATATTCTATCCCATCTCTATGGGTTTAGCAATCAAAGTAAAACACATTTTCTTCTTTGTCATCTCCTTCAAAAATTACTTTTTAGAAATCAAACATACTTTTGGACCATTGTCCTTTCCTTCATCCTTGTCCTTCAATAAATTTTGTACATACTTCTTACCATCTTTCATAATAGTGTAGGTATTTTCCCTACCATCATGCATTGCCTTTATATCAAATTGCCAAGGTCAACCCAACAACACATGGCAAGTGTCCATAGGCATAATATCACATAGGGCCTCATCTATATAAAATCCAATTTGAAATTTCACCCTTACATTGTTTAGTGACTAAAATTTGATATCTTGTTTGCATCCAAGAGACCTTGTATAGATTGGAGTATTCCACGAGGGGGTCACTATGAGGAAATGGTAAATACCACGTGAGTGCATACAGGGGGTATTTTTTATATCAAGTTGAACCATCGGTATATTGGTAAGTATCTTACAGGGGAGGGGTGTTTAAAATTCATGCATACCTAGATATATATTAAACTGGTAAAAAAAGGTTGGAGAAGAGAGGGTGGGGGTTATATTTGAGTTGTATGTCAAATATTTTGTATCTTTTATAACATCAAACAATTCTAAAATAGTGTAATATTTAACAAAACAAACCATGTAAAATTTGAAACTAAAATTACACAAAGAGGAAAATTTTACTTAACTTTTTAAAACCAGATATTGAACCTTGAATTTAAATAATAATACTAGAATATGACCCTTTAATTGATTATAATCAACTATTAATTACAAAGGTATAAATTTCACAAGGAATGTACTATTTCACTATAATATAATAAATATAGAGAAAATTATTCATTCACTTTCATCATCAAATATCATGTACTTATATTTACCTCTTATTGATAAATACTTGACAGTTAACACTCCTAAGTAACTTCATAAAAGGTGAATCAATATGAATGAATGACTTGTTTAATGTCCCTTACACTCAATGGTTTATAGGACCTATCAAAGTTTATCCAAAGATAAATATGAATGGTTCTTGGTCTATGAATTAGATTCACCTCTTATTTAAAATAGTAAAAATAATTATATTGATTCAATATATAAGGTACCCATAAGGGGATAGGCTGGATGGTAGCAGTCGAGTGACTGCTGGTTGGCTATTCCAATTCGATGCCCTGGGGTTGGGGGTTCCCTTGACTGTGCTTTATCCAATGGACTTAAGGTTTATAGAGGCAACCCATTCATAGAGTTACCTATTTACCTATGAATAAAAAAATACTAACATGATTTCCAATATACTTTAAGTTTCTTATCCCATGCACATGAAATCATATGCATTTAATCCTATTAAATGTAAAACAATTAAGTAAATTAATGATCAAATTAAAATACAAAGTCATCTATCTTTATTTATTAAAAAAATTTAAATAGCATTGCAATGAATTGAATGAACATACTCACACACATGAAATAGACCATAAAAATCATGTAAAAAAACACAAGAAAATATAGATATATAAGTTAAATATAAAAATAACATCAACTCATGTTAGGGGATTTGGAAAAAAGTGGATATGAAAACTTTTAAAAGATGAAAAGAGAGATTAGCTTCGAATCTCCCCTCCTAACAAGTAGGTGACATGTAAAGTTAAGTTGAAGGTTGATTAGGCTTGCTAACGTAGATAGGGCCGACTCTTCATAAATTTACAAAAAATAAACCCTTAACTATAAAATTCAATTCTAAAATAAATTATCTAACCTAAAAAAATAAAAAAACACTAATTCAATTTATTTATTAATATAATTTTAAAAACTTTTGCCTTTAAACTTAGGCGACCCACTATCTTCTTTTGTTCTTTTGTTAGCTGAAAATCTAACTAAAATTATCATTAAATAGATAGGTATTAATGTGGAAATGGAATGAACTTTTAAAAAAACACTAATTAAATTTATTTTATTAATATAAATATAATTTTAAAAACTTTTGCCTATGCGGTACACCATCTTATTTTCTTAATTGAATTATTACTCTTCGGTGGTCAAAGTGCGTATTCTCCTCCCCTATTCAAACGAGATTTAGATTTCAATTTTACTCATTTGTTGTAGAAAAATCTCAAAAGACCTAACAAACATACCCCTGAAATTATGCGGCACACTATCTTCTTTTCTTAGCTGAATTATTACTCTCTAGTGGCCAAAGTGTGTATTCTACTCCCGTATTCAAATGATATTTAGATTTCAATTTTACTTATTTGTTGTAGAAAAAATACCTAACAAATAGACCATTGAAATTCCACAGGTAACCCCTCCTATATATTATGAATGTGATCAATGCTGGCGAGGTTAGATAAAATGAAAGCACAAGTTAATATGATAAATTTTGAACCAACTAGAGAAGTGAACATAGGAAGGTTGACTGTGGCACCAAATCAACCTTCAAAACAAGAAATTGGAGAGTCAAGTCAGACCAAGGAGGAAGATGGTGCAGGAGGTGACAATGACTCAAAACTTGCAAAATAACTAGCTTGGGTGTTCAGAGGAGAGAATACAAGTAGTGAAGACAATATGCAACCCATGATTGAACAAGAGGAATTGCAATTTTTATCTATGGAGCGTAGAAGAATTTGGGTGGATATTAGATTCCTAGACATGGAAGAAGACTAAGATCACTAAATACAAAAAACATACAACATATGGTGGCAATGAGGTTCAAACCATTGCATATCTAGAAGGGGATAGACTAGATAGTAGCGACCGAGTGACTGTTGGTTGGCTACCCCAATTCGATGCCCTAGAGGATCGGGGTCCCATTGATTGTGCTTTACCCAATGGACTTAGGGTTTACAAGGCAACCCATTCATAGAGTTACCGATTTCCTTGTGAATAATAAAAAAAATACAACTTATATGTATATGATTTAAATGATTAAATTTATTACTTTAACATGATTTCCAATATCCCATGCACATAAAATCATATGCATTTAACCCTATTAAATGTAAAACAATTAAGTGAATAAACAATCAAATTAAAATACAAAGTCATTCATCTTTATTTCATTAAAAAAATTTAAATAACATTGCAATGAATTGAATGAACATACTCACAGAGAGAAAATAGACCATAAAAAAAACACAAGAAAATATAGATATATAAGTTAAATATAAAAACCACATCAACTCATGTTAGGGGATTTGGGAAAAAAAGTGGGTATAAAAACTTTTAAAATATGAAAAGAGAGATTAGTTTCAAATCTCCCCTCCTAACAAGTAGATGACATGTAAAATTTAGTTGAAGGTTGATTAAACTTGTTAATGTAGATAAGACTGGCCCTCTATAAATTTGAAAAAAAACTTTAAACATGAAATATAATTCTAAAATAAACTAGCTTAGATATATAAAATATATATTTATAAACGTCGAGAGTTATCAATCTTGAGGCGCCTATCTCATTTCTTGGGGGTGTGATAGATATAATATTTTAGTTTAAATAGTTTAAATATTTTTTAAATATTTTAAATCCACCTTAACCCTTAATGTCGGTGGAAAATTTTCTTAATGTCGGATTTTTTAATAAAATATTAATATTGTTTACGACGTGGCTGACCTTCCTTGTTGCCATTGTAGGACGCCTATCGGCGTAATTATCTAACCTAAAAAATAAAAAAAACACTAATTCAATTTATTTTATTAATATAATTTTAAGAACTTTGGCCCACTATCTTCTTTTAGGCCCACTATTTTCTTTTGTTCAAACCCCCCGGGGCCCCGTGGCCGCCGCCCCCCCCGCCGGCCCCCCCCCCCCCCCCCCCCCCGCCCCCCCCGCCCCGGAGGGTGGCCCCCGGCCCCTGCCCCCCCCCCCCCCTCCTTCCTACAAAATTACCAAAAAAAAAAAAAAAATCTAACTAAAATTATCATTGAATGAACCTAAAAAAAAAAAAAAAACACTAATTCAATTTATTTTATTAACATAAATATAATTTTAAAAACTTTTGCCTATGAGGCATACTATCTTCTTTTCTTAGCTGAATTATTACTCTCCACTGGCCAAGTGTGTATTCTCCTCCCGTATTCAAACAAGATTTAGATTTCAATTTTACTCATTTGTTGTAAAAAACTCCCAAAAGACCTAACAACAGACCACTAAAATTCTTTACGCAACCCCTCCTATACATTATGAATGTGATCAATGTTGGCTAATGTGTTGAGCATTTGAGGTGTTGTCATTGTTGTCAACACTTCTACTTTTTCTCCTAGTTGGCATCCTATTCATCATGGTGATTATGCTGCAGTTTGGGCAATGTTGCAAAATGTTGTGTGTATTTGAACACACCTTTTACGGAGACTTTGGAGGTATAATTTGTGGTTATTGCATATCTTATTTCTCTTGGTTCTATGTTTATGGCACATTTATTTATGTAAAGGTGATATAAGGTTGCATTTGTATTTTCTATGTGCCTTGGTGCTATATTGTAACATTCAACATTTATTTATTTCCACTATGTCATCTCCAAGTTCCTTGGAATGTGTTCCAAGACTTAGGAATGGAGGGAAAATTGATTTTAATTATTTTATAATGCATCATAAGGGTTAGGAATTATTTCCAATATTTATTGGAATTTATTTTGTGGTGCAAAAATGGAAATATGCTAATTGGGGTGTTCAACTTGTTGTGGGACCCACTTTATGACATCCGTCATAGTGGTGTAAGGAAAGAATATTTTGCTGCCCTATTTTTGTGGGATTTTGGAGATATGGGACGTGATAATTTCCAAATTAGTGTTTAGACACTTTGGAATATTCTTTTGGTTGTGTAAGAGCATCTCCACTTTGATTGGCAGCTGGTGAGTGTGTGTAGTGGTGCTGGCAACAATTTCTTTTTTGGCAAATTAGAAATTTCCTCAACTTGGGCGTGATTTTTTGAGTGATTTTCTACTCATGGTTTTGGAAACCATTTATGGTTTCTCTCCATCTCATTTCTCTATAAATTCAGTGTTTGAGATGGTGGTATTATGGAGTTTTTGTTGAGAGTAACAGGGTGCTGTCGGAATGCTGCCAAAATTTCTGTAGAAGACATAAGTGTATAGATTTTAGCATGCAGGTTTGGGAACCTATTGTGGATGGAGAGAGAATCATTTTGATATGTTTATTGCAGGTGTTGGATCAGATTTGACAGAAAAATCATTTTGCAGTGGTTGGGTGCACAGTTGGTTTGCAGCAGTGTTGTTGGTTTTGAGCTTGCAGGCTTGTTAGAGCTTGCTTTTACTGGAAGCATTTTTATGCTTTATTTTTCATCATCTTATTATTATTTTGATCTGATATAGGTGGGTTGCAGCCCTCCTTCTGTTGTGGCAGAGAAACTTTAGTGTATTTCATTTTGAGGCTTGTTCTATGCAGTAGTCATAGCAAGCATTTCTCTTTGGGAGGTTTTTTACCCTTGTGGTTTTCCTCCGGCATATCATGTGTTGTGGGTTGTTTCTCTTGCATATATGTTGCTGCTATACATGAGTTTATTTCTGTTTTAAATCAGATTTCAAATTGGAAATTAAAGTTTTAAATTGCACAGATTCACCCCCCCCTCTCTGTGCCATTGTTATACTAACAATTGGTATCAGAGCCTGGTTGTCCTTTTAGCAGCTTAATCAGCTCGGATTGATTCCTGGTTCACAATGGCTAATAGGGATGTCAACACTGGCAAGGTGCCATACTTTGATGGGAGTGATTATGCATTTTGGAGTTACAAGATGATGGACTATTTGGGTTCTCTTGGTATTGGTGTGTATCTTTCAGTTAAGAATGGTTATGCTTTTCCTGCTACAATTCCTACAGATCCTGATGCAATCAAAGAATATGAAAACAATATGAAGGCCAAATCTACTATCACAAATGCTCTTGCACCAAGTGAATTGGTGAAGGTTATGGGTTTGCAAACAACAAAAGAAGTATGGGATAAGTTGCAAGCTATTCATGAAGGTAATGACAAAGTTAAGGAAGCTAAACTTCAAATTTTTAGAGCTCAATTTGAGAGTCTCCGAATGGATGAGAATGAGGATATTTCTGCCTACATGCTTCGTGTGAGTGAGGTGATCACTTCTCTTAGAGGTTTAGGAGAGACTATCACAGATAGTATTGTTGTGAAGAAGGTTCTTCGTTCTTTGACTTCAAAGTTTGATTCAAAGGTTTCTGCAATTGAAGAAGCAAAGGACTTAAACAATCTCTCACTAGATGAACTACATGGCTCTCTTATTGCATATGAGATGAGAGTTGGTTGCAGCAAGTCTACTGAAAAGGAGAGTGCTTTCAAAGCATTCAAAAACATGAAATTGAATCCACAATCCGATGAAGAGAGATTCTTCGATGAAGAGCAAGCAAACTTTGTTCGAAAATTGAAAAGAGGAAAAGGGAAATACAATGGAAAGTTGCCATTGAAATGTTTTGAGTGTGGGCGCATTGGGCATTTTGCTTCAAAATGTCCTTACAAGGAGCACTTAGATGATGATGGTGAGAGTCACAAGAACAAGAAGGAGTACAAAAAGAAAGCTTCAAGATTTAGCAAGAGATTCTCAAGGAGAAAGGTTTTGATGACACATGAAGATAGTGATTCTTCAGATGAGAGCATAGATGATTCAGATGAAGAGGCTACTGAAGTCCTCTTTATGGCTATTGAAGACAAATCCAATTTAAATGCAAACAAAGAGGATGATGAATCTGAAATTGATTTTGAGGAAGAGCTTGCAATAGCATTGGAACAATATGAAATTGAGAGAAAGAGAAACAAAAGGATGAATGAAAAGATCAAGGAGCTAAACAAACTCAATGAAGACTTGTTGATGCAACATGAAGAGTCAAAAAGATTTGCTGACCAAAATATTTCAGATTTAGAGGAGTCCAATAATGTGGCTACAAAAATGATACAAGACTTAAAAGTTCAAGTTGAAGAGTCCAAGAAAATAATAGATGATCTTAAGAATCGGGTATGTGAAAAATCTGATTTGTGTTGCAAACTAAAAGAGGAGATTGTTACTTTGAGAAAGCAACTTGAAAAGGCTAATTTGGATTTGAGCACTAATTTTAAATTTCAGAAAAGTTCTAATCAGCTTGATGAGCTTATTGGTAGTCAAAGATACACCAAAATCAAGTTTGGTTTGGGGTTTGATGAAGGTGAAAGTTCATATGTTGCCAAAGATGCAAAATCAGTTGGTGAAAGCTTGAAGAATGAGAAACCCATTGTAGAGCAACCCCAAGGAGATAAAAAGAAAGAAGAAAAGGTCTCAAATCAGACCAACAACAGAAATATGCCTTATCATACCATAAAGACCAGCAATGATGAGTTTCAAAAGGTAAAACATCAAATGGGAAGAGCACCTAGAAGGAGTTTCAATTCATGGCATCAAGTTCAATACAAGTATACTCCTTCCTTTTCTGGTTATTGTTTTAAGTGCAATACTTATGGTCACAAGATGATGGATTGTAGGCTTAATGTTAGGCCTAAGAGCTTTGTTAGTCACAACTCATTTGCTCCTCTCATTGATTTTCATGTTGAGTGTTACAAGTGTAATAACTTTGGTCACATTGCTAGAGATTGCAGAACTATTTTTGTGACTAATCAAATGCAGGATAGAAGTAGCAACAAGCCTCCAAAGGTGCAAAACAAGAAATCCATGATGCATAAAGACCATTTTCCCAAGAAGGCCGTGAGGTATGAGGAAGATAAGAAATCAGAAAACAAGCCCAAGATGACATGGGTTGAGAAGGGAAAGTCAAAACAGGAAGACATTACTAAGCATGATTCATTGATTGTTCAAACCGCTTTCAAGGCACAAAGAAAGGCTACATCTTGGATCATTGATAGTGGATGCTCTAGTCACATGACTGGAGATAGAAGGCAACTTACAAGATTGCAAGATTATGATGGTGGTTCAGTAAAGTTTGGCAACAATAACAATGCAAAGATTGTGGGTAAAGGTATGGTCAACATCAACAATGGTAAAATCACTTCTCATGATGTTCTTTTTGTTGATGGCCTCAAGCATAATCTTTTAAGTGTTAGCCAAATGTGTGATAGTGGCAAAGATGTGATTTTTAAATCATATGGTTGTGAGATTAGATGTGCTATGAGTGGTAAAATATTGGCAAAGGCTACAAGAACTTCAGGAAATTTGTACAATCTTTGTAGTGCAAATGAGAAAACATGCTTGGTTGGACAAGTTGATGATAGTTGGTTATGGCACAAGAGGCTTGGCCATATTAACTTTGATAGCTTGGTTAAGATCAGCTCCAAGAATTCAATAAGACATCTTCCAAAGTTGACTAAGCCAAACAATAGCATATGTGCATCATGTCAACAAGGCAAGCAAACCAAATCACACTTCAAAACTAAGGAATATTCTACAACAAGGCCTTTGGAGCTTGTGCATACCGATGTGTGTGGTCCTATGAGGACTAAAGGAACTAATGGTGAGAGGTATTTCATTTTGTTTATTGATGATTATTCTAGACTAACATGGGTATCTTTCATGAAGGAGAAATCAGAGGCTTTTATTTGTTTCAAAGTGTTTAAGGCTATGGTTGAGAATGATACAGGAAAGAGGATCAAATGCTTGAGATCCGATAGAGGTGGTGAGTTCACTTCTAGTGAGTTTGATAATTTTTGTCATGAGCATGGTATTAGAAGACAAATTTCAGCAGCAAGAACACCTCAACAAAATGGGGTGGTTGAGAGAAAGAACAAAACAGTACAAGAAATGGCTAGAACAATGCTTAATGATTCACAGGTTGCAACTAGATTTTGGAAGGAAGCAGTGCATACAACAGTATACATACAAAATAGGTGCATGCTTAGAGTTCATAGCCATATGACACCCTATGAACTATGGACAGGAAAGAAAGCTTCAGTTAAGCATTTCAGAGTATTTGGGTCCAAGTGCTACATAAGGAGAGATGAGTACAATCTTGGCAAGTTTGAAGATAGAGCAGATGAGGGGATTTTCCTTGGCTACTCCACCAAAAGCAAGGCTTATAGATGCTTCAACAAGAAGCTTGGAAAAGTGGTAGAAAGTGCAAATGTGAGGGTTGATGAAGGACATGTTCCCAAAGTTGATCTTGAGGAGTCTTCACCATCACAGTTTGAACCATATGAGGAAGAAGAAGTGCAAGATGAAAACAAGCAAGTTTCAGAAGGAGAAGAACAAAGTGAAGCTACCAAGTCACCTCCAAAATACATCAAGAAGAATCATCCAATGGATCAAATCATAGGTGATCCAACACAAGGTGTGCAAACAAGGAGAAAATTGGTAAGACCAAATGAGCAAAGTCACTTTTCATTGTTATCACAAGTTGAGCCTAAATATTTTATTGAAGCTTCTAAGGATAATAGTTGGACTCATGCTATGGAAGAGGAGATTAATCAAATTGAAAAGAACAACACTTGGGAATTGGTTCCAAGACCAATGAACAAAAATGTAATAGGAGCCAAGTGGGTGTTTAGAAACAAGCTCAATGAGGATGGCAAAGTTGTTCGAAATAAGGCAAGATTAGTGTGCAAGGGGTATGCTCAAGTTGAAGGTATTGATTTTGATGAAAATTTTGCTCCTGTTGCTAGATTAGAAGCCATCCGAATGTTTCTTTCTTTTGTTGTTCATAGATTTAAGGTTTATCAAATGGATGTAATCTTTTTTTTTGGGGATTTTGGGGGGGGGGGTTTTTGGGGGGGGCGCCGGGGGGGTTCCGCTGGGGGGGGGGGTGGGGGGGGAGGGGGGGGTGTTGTGGCGGCGCGCCCCCGGGGGGGGGGGGGGGGGGGGGGTGGGGGGGGTGTGTGTGCGGCGGCGGGGCGGGGGGGGGGGGGGGGGGGGGGGGTGCTGTCGTGTTGAGGTTGTCCCCCCGTCGCGGGTGTGGTTTTTTTGTTGTGGTTTTTTTTTTTTGGGGGGGGGGGGGGGGGGGTGTGTGTGTTTTTTTGTGTGTGGGGGGGGGGGGGGGGTTGGGGGGGTGGGGGGGGGGGGGTGTTTTTTTTTGTTGGGGGGGCCGGCGTCGCCGTGGGGGGGGCGGTTCCTTTTCCATGTAAATATGGGTGGGGGGGGGAGTGGAGGGGGAGGGTGGGGGGGGGCCCGCGCCGCGGGGCGGCCGCGGGCGGGGGGGGGGGAGGGGGGGAGGGGGGGGGGGCCCCCCTCTTCTTGAGCGCGCGGTGTGGTGGGTGGGGGTTTGGGTTTTTTCTGTGCCCGCCCGCTCCGGGGCGTGGGGGGTTTGGGGGGTGTGGGGTGGGGGGCGGGGCCCGGCGGGGGCGGCAGGGGGGGGGGGGGGGGGGGGGGGGGGGGGGGGGGGGGGGGGGGGGGGGGGGGGGGGGTGTGGGGGGCGGGGGGGAGGGGGGGGGGGGCGCGCGGCCGGGGGGGGCGGGGGGGGGGGGGGGGGGGGGGGGGCGGGGGGCGGGGGGGGGGGCGGTGGGGGCCGTCCTGGCGTCGGGGGCGGGTCGCGTCCGGGGCGGGGCGAGGGGCAGCGCCGTCGCCGCGGCTGGCGGCGGCGGCTCGGGGCGCCCCCGCGCCCCCGTCGGGGCCTCGGGGGGTGGGTGGGGCGGGTGGGTGGGGGGGCGGGGGGGTCGGCCTCGGCGCTCCGGCCTCTCTGCCGTCCTGCTGGCGGCGCCGGGGGCCCGCCCCCCGCGGGGGCGGGGGGCGGCGGGGGTGGGGGGGGCCGGGTGGGGGGGGGGGGGGGGTTGGGGGGGGGGGGGTTCTGGTGGTTTG
This sequence comes from Wollemia nobilis, assembly GCA_028583015.1. Classification (NCBI taxonomy): domain Eukaryota; kingdom Viridiplantae; phylum Streptophyta; class Pinopsida; order Araucariales; family Araucariaceae; genus Wollemia; species Wollemia nobilis. The sequence goes on from JAQPPZ010003900.1 coordinate 83,770, forward strand.
GCCGCTTGGGGGCGGGGGGCTCGGGAGGGGCCGGGGGGCCGGGGGGCCGGGCGGCTGCGGCCGGTGGGGGCAGGTCGGGGGGGGCGGCGGCCCTCCGGCGCTGTCCCTCCCCCCGCGCGTCGGCGCCGCTGTGCGCCGGCTGGGCGGGCGCGGGCGTCCTCTGTTTGTGGTGTGTTGCCCCTGTGTGTGGGGGTGGGCGGGGGGGGGGGGGGGGGGGGGGGGGGGGGGGGGGCTGGGGGGTGGGGGGGCTCGCCGGGCCGCGTCGGCGCCGCCGGCTGGGTGGTGGGGGGTTGTGGGTCGCTTTGGTGTTGCTGTGTCGTCTTCTGTGTCGGCGGGTGGTGTTTCGGGTTTGGTAGGTGTTTCGTCGTAGGGGTCAGGGGCGCGGTGGGGGGGGGTGGGCGGGGTGGGGTGGGGCGTGGGGGGGCGGGGGGCGGGGGGGGTGGGGGGGCGGCGCCGTGGGGGCGGCTGCGGGGGGCCGCCGGGGGGTCTCCCCCGCCGCGCCCTCCCCCGCCGCCGCGCCCCCGCTGCCCCGCGCCCCCCCGCCGCCGGGGCCGGGGGGGCGGGGGTGTGGGTGGGGGGGGCGGGGGGGGGTGGGGGCCTCGGGCGCGCCGCCCCTCGGGGGGGGGGGGGGGGGCGGGGGGGGGGGGGGGGGGGGCGGGCTGGGCGCGCGCGCGTCGGTGGGGGGGGGCGGGGTGGGGGGGGGGGGGGGGGGTGTGGGGGGGGGGCGGGGGGGGGGGGGGGGGGGGGGGGGGCGCGCGCGGCGGGCCCCCCCCCGCCCCCCGCCGGCGCCCCGGGCGGCGCGGGCCCCCGCCGCGGGGGGGGGCGCGGCGCGGGGGGGGGGGGGGGCGCGGGGGGCGGGGGGGGGGGGGGGGGTCGGCGGGGGGGGCGCGGCCGCGGTCGGCGCCGCCGCCGTGTCCGCCCCCCGTGGTCGCCTCCGCCGGGCTGCGGGGGGCGGGCGGGGGGTGGGGGCGCGGGGCGGGGGGGGCGGGGGGGTGGGGGCGGCGGGGGGGGGGGCGCTGGGTGCGGGCGGTGGGGGGGTGTGTGCGGGTGTCGTCGCGGCGCGGTGTGCGGGGGGGGCGTTTGTGGGGGCGCGGTGCGGTGTGGGGGGGGGGTGGGGTGCCGCGGTGGTCGCCTGCCGCTGCCGCCCATCCGGGGTCCGGCCCGCCCCGCTCGGCTCCCGCCCGGGGGGGGGGGGGGGGGGTTTGGGGGGGGGGGGGGGGGGGGGGGGGAGGGGGTTTGTGTGGTTTGTGTTTGGGGAGGATGGTGGGGGGGAGGGGGGGGTGGGTGGGTGGGGGGGGAGGGTGGGGGGGGGGCGGGGAGGGGGGGCCGGCGGTGGGGGGGGGGGGCGGGGGGGGGGGCCCGCCTGGGGGGGGGGGGGGGGGGGGGGGGGGGGGGGGGGTTTTGGGGGGTTTTGGGGGGGGGGGGGGGGGGGGGTTGGGGGGGGGGGGGCGCCGCCTGGGCTGTGGGCGCGGTGGGGGGGGGGGGGGGCGGCGGCCGCCGTCGGTGGCTCGGTGGGGGGGGGGGGGGGTGGGGGGGGGGGTGGGGGGGTGTGTGGGGTGGCGCGCGGGGCGTGGGGTCGCGGCGGGTGGGTCTCGCCTGCCCGGGCTCCTGGTCGTGGGGTCGGGGTCGGGTGTGGGTGGGGGGCGGGGGGGGGGGTGGTGGGGGGGGGGGTGTGGGGGGGGGGTGGGGGGGGGGGTGGGGGGGGGTGGGGGGTGGGGGGGGGCGGGGGGGGGGGGGGGGGGGGGGGGGGGGGGGGGGGGGGGGGGGGGGGGGGTGGGGGGGGGGGGGGGTGGGGTGGGGGGGGGGGGGGGGGTGGGGTGGGGGGGGGGGGGGGGGGGGGGGGGGGGGGGGGGGGGGGGGGGTCGGCGGGGGGGGGGGGGGGGGGTGGGTGGCGGGGCGCGGGGGGGGTGTGGGTCGCGGGGCTGGTGGGGGTTTGGTTCCCTGTGGGCGCGGTGTGCTGCCGGCCCGCTGGCGGGGGGGGGGGGCGGGGGGGCGCGTCGGGGGGGGGGTGGGCCCGGGCGTCGGTGGCGGGGGGGGGGTGGGGTGCGGGGGGGGGCGGGGGCCGGGCGCGGCCCGGCCGGGGGGCGCCGCCGCGCGGCGTCTGGCCGGGGCCGGCGCCGTGCTCGGCGCGGCGGGGTGTGTGGTGTGGGTGGGGGTGCGTGCGGGTGGTGGTGGGTCGGGGTCCGGGGGGTGCGCCCCGGGTCGGGCCGCCGGCGCGGGCCGCGGCGCGTCGGGCCGGGTCGCGCCCCGGGCGGGCGCCGGCGGGCGCGGGCCCGGGGGGGGGCGGCCGCGGCGGCGGGCGGCGGCGGCGCGCCCGCGGCGGGGGGGGCCCCCGCGGGGGCCCCGGGGCGGGCCGGGGTCGGGGCGGGGTGGGGCCGGGGGGGGGGGGGGCCGCCGGCGGGGGGGGGGGGCGCCCCGGCGGGGGGGGCGCCGCCGCGGCGCGGGCGGGGGGGCGGGCGCGGGGGGGGGGGGGGGGGGGGGGGGGGGGGGGGGGGGGGGGGGAAGAATTGCACAACAACAATGTTAGAGTGTTGAACAAACCAAAGACTTGCAAGTTGTTGATGAAAGACTGCTAACAAAACTTGAAACCAAAAGTTGAACAAATTTGAACAATGTGGACGAAGAAAGTGAGAGGTGGTAAACATTGGTTTTAACAAAAGGAAGAAGCACAATTAGAGGTGCTACAAGCAAATGTAGTTTGAACTGAGGAGAATGTTCGTACAGGTTGTGAAGAATGTGCAAACATAGATCGTGCTTGAGGAGACGAAGCGGAACAATTGGTGACACCAACACAAGTGTAGGAGAGAGTGCCTAGAGGTGTGAAGGATGAGAGTCAAGCACAAGAACAACTACATGAGAGTGTGCTTAAGAGACCAGAACCAACACTCGTGTATTCATGGAGGTCACAAAGTGTAGGTGCACAAGGTAGTGGTTGGCGATTGTTTGCAAGTGTAGAATCATCAAGTGACATAGAACAACCACCTATGGCAAATATTGCAATAGCTACGGGGAAGCAAAAAATACCCAAAAATTTTGGGTGATAGGAAGGAAAACCTAGAACGCCATATAGGAACTTGTGAAATGATATGGCGAGTGAATGTAGTAGATGATGAAGGATTGTGGTTAAGATTATTTTTTATCATATTACGTGTAGTTGCAATGGATTGGCATTTAAAAAGAGCACATCCCTTCACAACATGGGATGAATTGAAGGCTGAATTCAACAAGGAATTTAGATTGCTTCGTGATGATACAGAGATCATAGGTGAGATATATTAAACCAAGCAAAAGAAAGATGAAAATATCAAGTCGTATAATCAACGTTTGGAACTCATCGACAAAATGGATGCGAGGCCAGAAGATGAGATGTAGAAACAATGGTTCCTGGATGGAATGTGGTCACGATATAAGAAGAAAATGAAGGTACTTCCACCAAATACCTATCAAGAGGTTTTTGATAGAGTGTTCAAATTGAAGGGTAAAATGAAGACAAATGTTGTAGGGGGAAGTGTAATCCATTACCGATATGATGACTCAGATAGAGCTAGAGATGACTTGAGTGCCACAATCTAGGCCATGAAAAGGGACTTAGAATGTATGATCAATGATGTGAAGGTAGATAAGAAAAATGAAAAGGACATTTTTTTTTCCTGATTATAAATCAAAACAACACAACAATGTCAATTGTTTGAAGAATGCATTTTGTAATATATGTGAAGTTGTGGGGCATAGTGTTACTGACTATACATTCAATCTCAAAAGCACTAGTCATCAGATGTCGATGGTGCAAAAGAAGACTAAGGAAGAGAAGCCAAGCACTTCAAAGAGTGTACAAGGAGCAATGAGTGGTAGATACAAGAATAACCATTAAGGTAGAAGACAACCAAAACAAAGAAATCGATTCATTGTATACAAGGTCAGTTGTAGTACGATTCACCCAGGTGTTGTAGGTGAGTTGGAGAGGAGAGGGCAATCCTCCAAGGGAGGTCCAGGTTCAAATCTCCACCCTACCAAAAAGCTGAATTGGGTATCCAAAATCAATTGATAATGTTGGTGCGGGTAGGGTCGGGTGCACTGGTGACTTTGACAGTGTAGAACCCCCTGTTCATGGTCTCTCAGACCAAGGCGGCCCCGCAAGGATTTTTTCGCTTAAAAAAAATAAAATTGTAGTACAATTCAAACAAAAAACCAATCATCCAATGTCGAAGATGTTAAGAATGGGTAAAATTCACACGCAACTATCAAAATGACCTAGTAGGAGGAAATTTAGGTGGCAATAATGGAACGACATGTTGATGGTGTGGACAGGGCAATCACAAGGAGGCAAATTGCCCAAAGACGATGAGTTCAAGCAACTCATAAAATGTTGATTTTATTGACAATGAGGAACCTCCAAAAGACCAACACTATAAGGAGAAGCATGTGCTAGTAGTCACATGGGCACAAGTGAGGAAAGCATAACAATGCCCATATTCTACAAAGGATAAGGGGAGATGGTAGGAAACACGTGTTTAGAGTGAGGAAAAAACAAGAAAGACCAACCAAGAGAGATTGTTGTAGGAAAAGAAGTTGAAGAAACCCATCACAAGTGAAGAGGAGACGTCGACACACTTCCTGGCTATGCAGGTGTTGAATACAAGTGCTTAAGTGAAGGTATCCAATTTGTCGTGTGCAATACCAGAGCTATATGCAACAGTAGGAGAAATGGTGCAAACGAGAAGAGTGGAAGAGCCAGAATGCCAACTAGAAGCAACAAGAATAAGGAGGATTTGTACATTGATCCAACAGTCTTGATTGATAGATGTTGGAAAGAAACCAACATTGATCCATATTGAGTTGCTGAATCATAAGTTGACTTAGGTGATCAACGATGGGGGATCAATTGTAAATGTCTTGCCTAAGAAGATAAGGAGATATTTGGTGGAACCATTTTTATGGTATCCCACTTTCATATTATATGGTGCAAAACAGTACAAGATAGCGATGAAAGGAGTGTTGATTGCACAAAAGATAAAGATTATTTATCAAGAGTTCATCATGGATTTTGTGGTAATTGCTATATAGAAACCAACCTATGATGCGTTGTTGGGACACAAATGGCTCTATATGATAAAAATAAACCACAATTAGGAGAAGGATCATTTGATATTCAAGAAGAGTCAACACAAGTATATGATTAAATTGAAGAATCAGTCCGTCAGTGAGGAATTAGCAACATTTGATTAGTCTAGGACATCATCATTAGAGGATGAGAACAAATGTGAACCAAATGAAGAAGGCATGCTAGAGTTGGAAGAGTGCACAAAAGATGAAGTACACTTGGATAGCAAACTTCTCCATTGGCAAATGGAAGATTGTGAAATCTTTCAACCAAACTGCATGTGCATCCATGCAAAAGAAGATCAAGATGAATCAATAAGAAGCATGTATGAGATCGACGAGTGCAATCAAAATACTAAGCCTGCAACCAAAGATGACAAGGAAAAGTGGACTTTTCCATGAAGCTTTGCAAAATATAGTGTTAGTGATGCAACGATTGATGAAAAACCAACACACCCATTTGATGTGGCAAGAGTGGTAAGAGAACCTGATACCATACAATATGAAGGACTGAATATGGTATATGTAAACCTCGGTGAAGGTCATGAAGAAAATAAGATTCATTGGGAACACAATTGGGATCCAATCTTGAAAGCAATAGCTTTCAAAATTTTCAAGCCATATAAGGTCTTCGCATGGACATTCAAGGATTTGAAGGGGATCCTGCCTGAAATATGTGTTCATCAAATTCCATTGGTTTCAGGTGCACAAACACTACGAAGAAGACTATATAGAATGAATCTGAAGTATGTGGTCATAATCAATGCAAAAATCAAGAAGATGTTGGATGCTAGAATAATTTTCAAGGTGAATGTGAGTGAATGGGTGTCATCGATAGTGATCAATTTGAAGGAGAGCAATCAGATCTGCATCTACGTTGATTTTTGGAATTTGAATGCAATATCAAATATCCCTTTCCAATACCTTTTATTGATTCAATTTTGAAGGAGGTAGCAAGACATAGATCGATTCATTTTTAGATGGATTCTCAGACTACAACCGAACTAGTAAAGGGAACTAGTATTGCTAAGGAAGATAGAATGAAAACCATTTTTGTAGTGGAAAATGAGATTTATGCATATAATCGAATGCACTTCGGTTTGTGCAATGCCCAGTCACATTATAGAGAATAGTTCTATATATTTTTTAGCAGAGGTCCACAAACAAGTTCAATGTGTTCCTAGATGATTGGTCATTGTATGAGAAGGAGGACAAGCATTTGAAGGAATTGGAAGAATGCATGAAGTTGTGTATGAATGCTTGGTTGTCCTTAAATCCAAAGAAGTGTAAGTTGTTGGTACAGTACAATAAGTTTCTTGGACATGTAGTGTGCAAAGAGGGTCTAAAGACTGATCCTGACAAAATAAGAGTCTAATGAGCATGGAGAAACCATACAACATAAGTTTGTTGAAGTCCTTTTTGGGATACATTGGATATTATACGGAACATGAGCATACGTGGTGACAAGTGTTGCTCATTGAACTTGCGACGCAACGAGTTGTACAAAGTTGAGCAAGTGATTCGAGAACAAAGTTGTGTTATTAGAGAATTATAGATTCCATTTTTGAGGATGTATGAAATAACAAGAAGCCAAAAGAGCATGACAAGTGTTAAAGTAGTAGATTAATGCCTTGACCCCAATTGATTGATTTGTTGGTCTGTCTATGGGGATGTCGACAAGTCTAAAGGAGGGGGTAGATGTAGGTGGATGAGTTGGCAAACATAAATATCATGTTTGCATGAGTGCAAACCTATGTGCCGAATTGGTTATAAGTTCGTATTGTGTAAATAGAATTTGTTGCAAGTGTTGTCAACACAAAATTTTGTTGCTTGTGTGTATGTGGTGGCCTCGGTATAGGGTGTCAAATTCTTTGGTCCTCACCACTTGCCCCAAACTCCATAGGCATGTTTGTAATAAATATCATCTAAGATGTTTGGGGTATTTTAACGTTTCATGTATATGGGTAGATTGGTGGTAGTTGGGCACAACCATCTACCAGTTCCTATGATACCTACATGTATGCATCTACCTTGGTCAAGGTGATGTTGGCCATAGGGGTATGAGGGTGGAGGTGTGTTTGTCGTCTGTGTTTTTTGCCTGCGTGATCTATGTGTTGTATGCTCGACTAGACCATGATTTATTGTTGTTGATTGGAATGTGAAGGATACGTGTTGTGCACTCATATTTACCTGTAAGTTTTTCCCATTGGGCATCTTAATTTATATATAATGGAACTATGGTATAGTGTGTTTCATCCCATTTTTTTGTGTGGGAGTTCTACATAGGACTGTCCATTCACATGAAGAAAAATATATGACCAATAAGGACTGAATCAACAATTAATTACTTAATAGTTAATAGTTTGTTACAATATAGTGTATCTAAGAGAACTTAGAAGAGATGTAAAGATCTTACAATCTGTCTCCAACATTGATGTTGCCATATTTATGCAAGCTATGTAGAACAGGAAATGGAGGGACTCTGGTAGAATATAAAACAACTTATCTTCCCTTGGATACTGAAAGGTTTGAACCACATTTATGTTAGGATTAAATAATAAAACACGAGCAATAATTAAATGCGAAAATAAAACACAGAAGAATAATGCAATACACAAGAGACACAGATTTAACGTGGTTCACCCAATATGGGCTACGTCCATGGTGAAAAAAACCAAGCCTTTTATTCCATCCAGAAAACCGTTCTCTACACAGCCGTGCATCGAACATTACTATCAGCTGCCATGCAACATCCTATTATAAAAGTGCATTACAATTTTAGGGCAAAAAACCTGGCTAAAATCTGTCGTCTGATCTGTGACCTAATAACAAACGGTCTAGATTTACATAGAGAAAAAATGATCTATTTTTAGCTTCAGGGGTGCTACCCCCGAAACCCCCACCAGGGGGGGATTATGGGATATATAGTACAACAGAAATATATTAAAGCATCGTTAATTTATTCTTCAAATAAAAATCTGCAAAGGGGAGGTTGGCTGTAAATCTCAACTATAGATTAATTAATTAAATACTAAGTTGATTTTAATATATATGCTTGGATGCTGATCATCTCTTAATATCATCCTTGTCATATTTTTACAGGTTTGTTTACTGTTTGGAGAAGCATTTGTCATGTTCAACTTTATAATTTTTGTGAACTCAGATTTCGTATTTGTCAATAACCTAGCTGTTAGATTTGGTCCGTCCCTTTCTTAAAGGTGGTCTACCAACAAGGACGCCACTTGCATTATCGGTGATGTGACCCGGGTTCAACCCCCATGGCGGATATGTATATGTATAAGAAGTATTTACTCAATAAAAAAAAACATCTATGAATACCTATTATCCTTCTATTTTGCTAGTTGATTGTGCTTGTGGAGCAGAGAAGCCATTCCTTTTTTACTTGGCTTTCCTTTGGGTATGCTTATAAAATAGAGGGGCATTTTCTTGGTATGCTTATTGATTCTTTTATTTGTTGCATTTGGAATAAAACAAAAAATCTGATTATACGTCTATTGTATGCTGAATATGTAACTTTTATTTTGTGATTGTTAACTATTTATTCCTGTACTCATTGGTGTACAAGCATTAAAGGTCTATTAAGTACTTGGGAGATTATAAATGTACACTTCATGGTTCTTTTATGGTGTCTCTAATGAATATCTTACATGAAGCGATGGACGAGGGGTCATTGGTACACCTTTTTTCTTTGTTTCCTACAATATTGGATAGTGTGTTCAGAATCAAGTATAACGTATTTTTGTGTCTTATGTACATATCCCTCATACAGAAAATTTCTATGTATCAAGTATAAAACCTTGCAATTTTTGGAATTCAGGCATTTTAGAGGTAAATTTCATTGAGCCTGCGCATGATAAGCGGCGATTTGAATGTACAACTGTCCTGGCACAACTCGAGTCCAAATTAATTCAGATGCAGAAGAACTACTGGTTTGTGCATTCATTTCAATTTTCTAATGGTACGAAGATGAATTCACTTCATTAGTATTTAATCTTGTATTGATGTTTTAAATTTATCTGTCAGGACACACAATTGTCCGTTGATTGGCTATTTTCCCAAGCGAGGAAAGAAGAAAGAAAAATATTCACTTTCAATAAAAGGTATACGGAATGTCAGCTTTGTTGTTAGGCAGTTACCTTCTGTTTACATGATGCCGACTTCCAATGAAGCCTGTAGTTAGTTTTTTCTTTTTTCACACTTTGGTTATGCCACATGGTTATAGCAGGTTATGGTCTAGATGCTTTTTGGCCATGGAGTATATTAGATGGATTATAAATGCTTTTCCTTTCACTACAAGGATTATGGACTTTATTGCAACAGAGACTGAGGCATCTGAAATGCGTGTCCTCTCTTCTACGAGTGGAAAGAAGGTTGAATTGACATCAGTTTCAGCCATGAAAGGTATTACATTATGCGAACTTGCTATGAAACCCATAATTAGTCTTCTCTTCTTCACACTTTGCTAGTGACACAACTTTATTTTAGTTTATGCTCAGCATGCTTTTCCTCTATCATGGGAAAATTTTATATGAATCATATATGCTTTTTCTTTGAGTATCGTTGTTATGGACTGTGCTATTGCAGATGTTAGGTCAAATGAAATGCCCATATCCTCTTCTGCCAGTGGAAATAAGGCTGATAAAAATTTGGTTTCAACCACAAAAGGTATTTCTAATGATTGCTCTGCTGTTAGCTGGTTACTACTTGTTTACATGATGACAACTTGCAATAAACTTGCCCCAAGAAGAGGTTCAACAACCAGGTTGTGTAGGGCCATCACTACGAAGGCTAAGTAAATCCAATCAGAAATGAAATGAAATGAAATATTATTAATGTCCGTGGTGGGCCAAAATAAGACCCAAGGGACTATAAGAAGTACAATAATGATTGCCATCTAGCAGGCTAAAAAGCCCAACAAAGAAAAGAACTAAGAAAAATACAAGATCAAACCCGACAAACGGGCCAAAGAGAAAGGGAAAAGAAAAGAAAAGGGAGAGCAGAGAGGGGGGAGGGCTGCAGTCCAACAGAGAGAAGTGCATGCCAAGAAGAATGAAGAGAGAGGAGGGGGGAGGGAGCAGCCCAGGAGGGGCAAGCTCCGAGAATCCCCCAAAAACTAATCTCTCCTAACAGTCGAGGCCAAAGTACCGAAGCTGAAGAAGTCCATGATGTCTTTGCACATTGCTAGTTCGGAACCCTGACAAACTGTTGGTGTGCTGTCTAGTGACCTTGCTTCTGTTCAAACTGGATGGTGTGGGGCGTTTCCGGTCGAAGTCACGTGGTCCGTCGGATTTGGTGAAGTATGTTGTGATGAGCCGATGTTGATGAGGGTGAGATCCATTTGGAGAACTTTTATGTCGTCGAAGCTGAGTTATCTCCCTAAGAAAGAGTGCGAGACAACGCTGGTCCGGGTATCTGAAGAAGGTAGAAACACATCGAGAGTTGTCCCTGAAAAGGCAATGGAACCTACCTCGGATCTCATAATAAATAGGACAACAAAAATGAAGTGATGCAGGGTCTCAACTTCACCCAAGGAGCAAAACAAGCAAATCCGCTCCTCCATCGGAAGATGGCGATCTGACTCAATCTGGAGTTGGTGAGAACACACCCTGAGTTGCCCAATAGTGACCCGAAGACTATGCATTGTGTGTTGCTGAAGGTATTGTGGAGGAACTATTTTGCCCTCCTGTATCTGTAAGAAGTGCTCATGGTAGAAAGACATCTTGGGGGAAAGAGGGGCAACAGGAGAGATCCAGGAGAATTCCAGAGTTGCAAAAAAGATCACTGCAAGACATAAATTATATTGTTGAACAACAAGAAGCTCTTCAAAAGGATTTAGTCTTTTCTAAAATTCATGCCAAAGGAAATCACCATCTTCTTGAAGCCCATTCCATCTCATCAGAGTCTCTGGAGCAACTGCATATCACTTCCCTTGTCAGTTCAGTGCTGTATTCACCCTTAAATGAATCTTCAGATGGTGCTGCGTCTTCAATACCTGTCTTTAGACTTCCCAATGAACTTGATGCAACCCAGCTAAACTAGAGTAAATAATTCTATAGTTACTACAACAACACAAATGTTAAAGGTCCATGCTTATATTCTATATTTCTTATATTTATTTATTGTGAATCTCAATCAAATGTATGTGGTAGTCAAAATATCTTAATGTTAATGGTTGCCCACTATATAAACTACTAGAGGTGCTTATTTGGTTTCTTATTATATGCTTATCATACATGTTTTTGTATATTATTATCTTTCTCAATGTATCTTGGCATCCCACTTAGGATGTAAAGAGATTTGCATGCTAGGAAAAGCAGAGTTTTGTTAAAAGTGAAATATATAGTTTTGATTCTTCAAATTCACAATGTACTTTTGATAATCCTTTTCCAAGGTGAAGAGGTATTGCTTTCAATTGTTGTTAACCTTAGCAGTCTACAACCATCCACAAAAAAGTAGGCATTCATACAATGTATTTTGCAATGTGATAACCACAAAGTCCATAAAAATTTTGATTTTTAGTCATAACCTTCTATTCAAGTAACATGCCTTTCCATTTGATCCCATACTGATCCTATCCTTGCAATTTGAATTCAGGAGGCCATAATTTGGGTGTTTTTGATTTTTGTTTTTATACTAGAGTCGCTCTCCATAGTTATGTTTATCAATTTGTGTTATGGTAACTCCATGCAATAATGGGAGCCTCATAATACACTAACGGAGGAAATTCACATGTTGTTCCCTTAGGGTTTTTTCTTTTTTTCTTTTTTTTTTTTTTTTTTTTTTTTTTTTTTTTTTTTTTTTTTTTTTTTTTTTTTTTTTTTTTTTTTTTTTTTTTTTTTTTATCTTTTTGTTTTTTTTTTATTTTTTTTTTTTTTTTTTTTTTTTTTTTTTTTTTTTTTTCTTTTTTTTTTTTTTATTTGTATTGTTTTCACTCATATTTTGTCTTAGTCATGACCATGGTGTGCTTAATCTCTTACTCAACTTCAAGCATATTCACATTACCTTTTGCTTACTTGGGGTAGTGGTCGTCATTGTGGTTCCCAAGTCCACAATGTCTGCACATGAGTTGTGGGGCCTTTTGATTTGCATTATTGGGTGATCTCTTATAAAGTGGTTCTATTATCTCCCATTTGCATCATATTGGATTTTGCCACTACCACCTCTTTGGTTTTGGTTTCATTTGTTTCTTTATGGGGAATTTTGGAACCCACCACTTGTGGCTTCTTTCAAAATGCTTGTGGAGTTGTCTCCTTGTATTGGCATCACAAAGACCTATTAAATATGTTTCATATTGGTACTTTCTAAAAATTTTAAAATTTTTGGGGGGGTTAGGGGGACTACACGGGGGGGGTTGTGGGGGGAAAAAATTTATTCCACAAAACACCCCCCCCCTCTTTTTTTTTTTGTTCCCCCCCCCCCCCCCAATTATGTTTCATATTGAACAGGTATTCCTTTGCGGTTTTTACATTGTAAATGTCACAAAATTTTGTCTTTGGACATGCAACATAGGTATGTCTTGTTTTGCAATCTATACATTGAATTCCCTTCCACTTATTTTTGGTCTCTTTTTTGAATTCTTTGAACATTTGCATTTGTCCTTGTAAAGAGTTTAATTGACATCTCATATGCTTCATAATTGGCATTATCTAAGATGTTGATTGTTTCTTGATATTTACCTTTGGACGATGTCTTAGATTCACTTTCAATATTAATTGACCAATCCAGCACGTCTTCATACTTTTTCGAAGTGACCACTTCATATTCTTCCTATACTTGGCAAGATGTCCCTCAATAATCCATTTCTTCTTTAACTTATTTGTTGGCTTCTTTTCCAATTTATTGACATCTCTTAAACCTTCATTTATAGGACTAGAAAGGCTTCATCTTATGGTATCTTATTTTATATATCATGGCAACAATATCATTGTTATTTTGTAGCAGCTTGAACTCCTTCTTGAAGGATTCCCTTAATTCCTTCTATGTTTGGTACTTATCTTTTGGAAATTCTATGCAACAGTTCATTGCAATATCATGCAATGGTGTCATTAGATCCACCTCATTATTTTTTCCTTTTGGACTTTCAAATTGTGATGTAAGTTTGATAATATCTTGGTCTTCTTGTCCATCACCATAAAATTTGGGAAATTTTGCTTCTCTTCAAAACTGACCATTACTACAACTAGTTGGTTCAACATTAGACTGGTTGCACTCTCTATGAACTTCACCTACATATTGAGGCTTGTTCAATACATTTAGGACTTGTGTTCTTTTATTTTTGGAGGTTCCTCTTGTGCTTCTTTGTTTGTAAGATCTCCTTTGACTACATTCAGTGCTCTTGCAATTGCATCCATCCCATACATCATTGGGAATTATTCTTATAATTATATCTTGGTCTTACCTTCCTAGTTTTCATTGAAGATTATCAACCTTTTAATCCAAAACAAAATCTATTGATATGCAATCCTATCCAAGTTGTGGTTACGCAAGGATAGATTTTTTTTATATATCCCTATTAGAATATGTAGACTTGTTTGTTTGGTCGTAGAGAATCTTTTTTAATTGACCCTTGGGTTGAATTTATTTGGGCCATTGGAAATTTTTTATTATTGTTTTATTATGTGTGGTGGATGCCAACTCTTATCTTCTCACCACCTTGAGACTGTATAAAAGCATCACGTTTGTTCATTTCAATTATCTTATTATCAATTCTTTCATTCATTCTTCTTTAATAAAGTGTTCCTTATGTCACTTTCTCTCTTCTTTTAAATGATTTGTTATGTTGAATGTATGAATTCTCTAACATTGTATTTGGAGGGTTTATATTGATTGGATGTGGATTAAAATCTAAGGTCCATGATAATTGGGTGATGGGTGTTGATAAAAACCCATGAAGGCCCATGATAACTGGATGATTAAATTTTGATGAGAACTTGTGAAGCCTCATGGCAGTTGAAATTTGGGTATTATTGGAAATCCATGAATAATCACAAAAGTTGTATACTTTTAGAAACTTATCAGACCCCATGTTAATTTGGTGATTGCATAACTAATGTATTATAAGTAATATCAGGTAAAATTAATGAATTGTGATGAAATGAAAGAATGGTAAAACGTATAAAATGCACGTGGTAAAATTATTTTACTATTTTATGGAATTTCCAAATAAATGATTTCTTATAGTGATAAAGCAGTGCTTGTCGACTAGACATGGTTTGGTACTGGTCTTCACTAGATATGTTTGATGGCTTATATTTACCAAGTTGTAGATGTTGATTATATAATTCCTGGTCTTCTATCTTATTGTTGTGTTTAGGTATGGGTTCTTCCTGTTTTTGAAAACCATGGATTTCATGTGGACTATTACTTTTTGAATTGTTTCAATGTTGTATTATAATTGAAGATATAGTTGATCCTTTTGTACCAAAAGTGACATTGAGGTCTCTATTTACAATGTTTTTCTATACAATATATCTAAATTGTATGGGCATGTCTGGTATTTTATTTAAGTTATTATTATTTTATCTAGATAACTGTAACCCTTTAATCTTATTATTAGAGAGAGAAACTATATTTTTTGCATTACAAAGAAGCTCTGGTAAGATACCATACTTGGCATCTCTTTATTTTAACTCTTATTCTTTATTTATAAGCAACCTGTCTCCATTCACTTCAGAGGTACCTTCTGAAAATTGTACTTCCATATTTTTCATTGTCTTCATATTTGAATGTCCTCAAGGAACTACAACAGTGTAATGAAAAGGTTCCATAATAAAATTTTCTATTTTCTAATTATTTTTCAAGGAGTTGATATTGAAAGAAGTTTTTCTGAACCTGGTTTCATTTTTCTAATCTAGGTTGCTACAAGTATCACTGTTGATGGGATTGGCCCAAGCTTCAAAGCTGCAGATGCTATGGCCTGTGCTGAATTTGGGTTAAGCTCAAGATTGCAGAGTCATGTTGTCAATACGGAAATAGGTTCAAGTAATATACATGAAGATATTATTCATAGTGGGGATCTTCATGTAGTCGATCCTAATAGGCACAAGCAACTAGAAGATGAAATCATCCAATTGAAGGAAAGGTTTGTACAAGCCTGCCTAGAAACATTGTCCGAATTTTATGTTGGGTATTTTTTTATCAATTTTTAAAGATTTATCTTTGTAATTTACATGCCAAAATCTTGCTTTTCAGGGTAAATACGGAGATTGAAAAAAATAACAATCTACAAGCCCATGTAAGAATAACCATTTTTGTTCTAAAAGAATAATCTCATTTACTTATTCCTTTTGTTATTTGTTTTTTCCCCTATTTTTCTTCAATTTAATTTGAGCATTGCCTTTTCTTTGCCCTCTCTCTCCTTTGAAACATGCATCATATATTTCATTATGAGCAAAGATAAATACATTATATTATATCATAAAACATGCTAGTACAAGCAATGTAGTCAACACAAATTATAGTAGATCCATTTATGCAATGATATTCCCTTGTTTGATGTGACATGATGCTTGCTTTTAAATGAAACAAGTCCTCAAATTAGCTAGTTTACTCTAAGATATTTTTCAAGGTTCATGATCATTAACATATCCCTCTAAATTGAAATACATGTCTGAAGTGTTTCCTTTTCATAATTGATGGAATTTTCATTAGAGATTACATCAAATACCAGTGTGTTATGTTAAAGAATGAATCTCTAAATAGTATAGGCAATTGAGAATTTAAGAGACTGCAAGAATTTTAAAAATGTCAATATGCTTGAACAAGATAGAAAGAGGGTATCTTGGCCTGCTTATGGACTATGCTTTTTCCTTTTGTGGAAATAAATAAAGAAATCAGTAGAAACAAGTTTACAATGGGTTAGTTATTGATTATTTGGGATTTTCTTATTTTATTTTGTATAATAAATTTTTCTTCCTTAGAGCTCACGTTTGTCATATTTGCTTGTCTTTTATGTTCTAGATTGTGGAGTGGTAGGTTGTGTTTTCTTTTTATTAAATCATATTTTTTTGCTGAGGATATTTTCTTATACATTACTTTAAGATGATTTTTTTATTTTTCTCATTAGAATTGACAATGAAATATCCTTGAGATATTTTTCTTTTGGTATTTCTGCAAATAAATATATCATTTGATATAGGTTTTCCTGCTTTTTATTTTAATTCACTAGAGCCCCATTCTGTACCAAATGACCCCATATGATCACTCCTGTTGAATCTCAAGTGTTTGAAATTTCTTACTCGTATGCTTCCAACATATTCTGATATAATTCAAGAACAAGGTTTATACATATAATGACTTTATTTACAATCATAAAATTGACTCAAGATGAAAATATGCATATGTTCTTTTTCTTTCTTTTTTTGGTACTTAAGTAATACAATAGCAAAAGATAAAATTGATGAAGCTAAATCCACAATAATCTAGTTTTACAACAATGTTCCTTCATGACTAATTTTAATAGTAATGTTCCTTCATAAATGTTTGTTTTATCTTCAATAAATTCTTACCTCTATCATTAATAGTGAGATAAATATTTTTTTTTTTCCTTTTTGATTTTTTAAACTTCTTATCTTATTCATTTTTAGGTTAAGATTAGACATCACCAAAAAAACTATCATAATGTGGAGGCTTTGATGTGTTAAGCAACTTTGCAGTCTCTAGTTATTTTGGAACCTTCCTAAAAACTGTTAGTTCATTTTTATGTGAGAGGCCTTTGTGTGTATTATTTCATTTAGTGGTTTCAACAATTGTATTTATGTGCTTTATAAAAATTGATGTTAAATATTTGTTGCCATGCATTGATTTGTAACAGAATGTGGCATTGGAAGAAAAACTTGAGGTTATCCACAGAAGGTTGGAAGAGGTAATCAAGGACCGATAAAATCTGAATGCAGTTTTATCAGCTGAAAGATTGGAGAGAGATTTGGAGGAAAGTGAACTTCGAAATAAATTAAAGGTCAATTACTCTTTTTACAAAAGGAACTTTACCCTGATTTATTTGGCACATAGTCATTCATGTTTTTTGTCTTTGTTTTTCTCCATCTTCTTAATCTAATTTTTTTTTAAATTCGTAAGCAGTTTGGCTTTTGCATATCTGAAGAGATAAATGAAATTGACTTGGGCAATTTTTTTGTTTTTTTCACCGAGGGGACGAGGATAGGAAAATGCATGCAGTTTTTTTGATCAGTGAAAATAATGTGTGTTTAAAATAGTGAACACAAAAAACTATAGAACTAGAGGAACATGCATAACCATCGGTATATTTTTTCTCTCAATATCACTATCAACCATTTGAACCTAAGTGATGGTGCAACAACTATCAAGTTAGTAAAGGTCATGATAATGTTGTTTGGAATAATTTGTGAAGATGAGTGCGTTCTCGAGAGATACATGAGATATTATTATGAGGGCTAAGATTTGATTATCTTTGGAAAGAAGGGATATTTCACTTAAAGGTTATTGCCCAAGTGGGGGAGTGTTGAAGCAGGAAAGCATTCTACAGGATTCAAATTTGTTCCCACCAAGGTGGCATTGGGCCAGGTGATGTTCTTGCATTAAAACTTAAAGCTTAAATTCTTTTGGTTCTTGCAGGAGCAATTCCTTCATTTGACTGTCCATGCATTGACAACGTTTCATCATGAACTTCATGTGATGATGATAGATGCACTAGAAGCCTTAAACACATTAACTTTACTCCTTGTTGTGCCTGTCTTGTGGAAATTTAGTCATTGTGTAAAATTGGGTGGACAGTTAAGAGGATGACAGTCCTGCAAATGGAAAAGAATGAGCTCCAATGGCTTAGATGAAGCCTCTATGATATCTTCCATAACCATAACCTGCACTCTGGGTAATGTGGTAAGTGATAAATTTGACTCGACTGGAGAGACTGGCTTATAGTATGATACCTCACTTTGTGTAGGCTGGCTGGATGATGGGTCTCATGATCCCTTTGATTAGCTCAGCAGGGAATGTTTACTTATTATTCTCTATTTTAGGAGTTAGGTGTTGTACCCCACGGGTCAAGCCCCTATGATGTCTGCCATAACCATAAACTGCACTCTGGGTAATATGTTAAGTGGTGAATTTGACTAAGTGGAGAGATGGGCTGAGTATGATACCTCACTTTGTGCAGCCTTGGTAGATGTTGGCTGTCATCCCTTAAAGTGACTCAGTAGGAAGTGTTTTGTTATTATCCTCTATGCGTGTATGTGCACGTGAATGCTTTTGTTCTAGTGTGGAAGTGAGTGATTTTAGTTTGGTAGCAGCTAGTCACTTTATGGCAACCTTTTGGGCAACTATAGCTTAGGCTGTGTTTTGGCATGGTACACAAATTTGAAATTTATAATTAATGCTCATCTATCATTTCTGTGGAACATATAATAGATTAATATGCAATATATGGAAGCACATACTCTTAATAAACAATTAGAAGCATTTGTACATTGATGCACAATACACATATTTACTAAGAAATAAGCTCTGCTATAACATAATTGGGAAATAATTTCTGTGAGACTGAGATTTTTGGTATATGTGGCTAACAATAACCTTGAGAATGAGACGTGGTAAAATATGACAAGTCTGTTGTATTCAAGCTTCTGGCAAACTTTGACAATTGTAAGTTGTATAAAGGCATGTGGATGCTAATTAATGATATACTGGAAAAGCCTTAATGTGATAATGTTAAAATCTTGTATGTCTACTGACATAAGTATGACATGAAGGGAGCATGTTTTAAGTGCAAATCTGCACAACTCAAACCTGTTAAACAAAATATTGGTGGATTTTTCTCTATGGGTTTTCTTTTTTATTCATATGATGCATGCATTGAGAAGGTTAATGGCTGCAATTCTTTTTTAAATGGAGTAGTCCATTAGAAAGAGAATTATGAGGGAGCAAGTTAATGTGGGTCTCATCAAACATATACCTAAAGGTTCAAAAAGGTAAATGGTTGGAGGATGGTATCCAATATTTTTGTTGAATGTGCTTTAGAAAATCTTAGCCAAAGCTCTTTTTAGGAGAATCATATTGGTATTTGCATGGCTTATTAGATGCGTAAAGGGCATATTTGTTATGGATTTACAACTTGGTAAGGGCTTGAATGAGCTCTTCAATTAAGTCAGAAGGCTCTTTATTTGAAGATCGGTTTTGATAATGCTTCCTTTAGAATGGAATGGGAATTAATATTAAACATGTAGGATTGATTGAAGTTGGGTTCCTTTGATGATCTAGGAAATTTGTAACCCTAAAAGGAATGGAGTAGGTTTGGGTATTCTTGATACCAGTGTACAACTAAGTTGCATGGAAATGGATACAGTATTAGATACAAAGATGGTATTAGATATGGATACGACAAATTTTCAATACCCCTTAATATGGATATAGCTGGATATGACATTGTACAAACACACACATATATATGTTACAAGAAAACACATATGACATAAAAATGTTTACACAAACATAAATTTTATATAGGATACTTTCATCAATTAAGAAGACAATTGCCATTGTCTTCAAAATTTTAAATTTATTTCTTAAACATTGTGTAATCTTCTTTTAACCTCATGTGGACTTGACGCTGAGGACTTTGGTACTGCAAAGAGGAGGTCCAAAGTTCGAATCCAAAGTGTTGTACACGTGGTTTAATATATATTGGACAACCAACATTGTCCCATATGGCTGACCGCCTTGTGAACATAAAAAACTACTTTCCTTTCCTTTCCATGTCATGGATACAACTCTACATGTGCCTAGGCCATATCTAGATGTATTAGATATGGATAAAATAGGGGCATGTATTTGGATACATTTGGATATGGTATCCTTGAAGTATTTATCAGTATCTGTCTTTGATATGTTGCTATGGGTATCTGAATAAAAGGATTGTTTGATACGGTATCTATGGTGTACAGGGATCAATTTGGCAGTAAAATGGATTGTGAGAGCAATGGAATGCAACATACCTTTAAATTCTTCTTCACTATTGACTTATTTCTACGTCTGATTCCTGCCAGAGTAGAGGCCCTTACAACTTGTGTCACCATTACTAATATAAAGGTCTTTACATTTTTTAAGATCAACAAGGTTGAACTAATTTTTAAATACATGGCAGCTAGTTTTTGTTTTCATATATTGGCTGTTTGAAGGAACAAGAGATGCATTGGATCTTTCAACAAGTCCCATTTTTACCTTCCCCTCTTGCCATGGCTTGCTTTGGATCATGCCAACTTTACAGTTAAGAGGTTGGCAAGAAAGGGGTTTTGCAATGGGGAAGATCATTAGGATTATCATCTACAATGGTTGCACACATGGTTTGAATTAAGTAGGGCCTAAAATCTAAATATGACAGACAAATTAGTCTTTGAACACCTCAGCAAA
>JAQPPZ010003901.1:0-113382 GCA_028583015.1 Wollemia nobilis
GCATCAACCGATCTATATGACTATGTTGACAACAATGACAATATTGTCGCTGCACCTTTCTCAATAGGATTGTGGTCAAATTATCCAAAGGGTTTCATTCTAAGAGGTTTTTTCTCATATTCTTCTCCTATATTTAAAGTATGGATAAAATAATGGGTGTGGCCCATGGAGGAAGAAATAGTTTGTATTTAAAGCTATAAAGTGAGGATTTTTTAAAAAAGAATTTTTAGAAATGCTTCTAGTATGGAATGGAATTTTTGGAGGTTGAGTTAATATTGAGTCAAGGTTTTACTAATATGGATTTAGTATCATACCCAAAAACCCCTAATCAATTTGGTTGACAAGAAATTTTAATCAATTTTGGAGAGCATGAGGAGATGGTAAACTCAAGATTTCTAGTTTAAATGATTGGATATATTGTAGGATTTATGAGCTTTGTGTATTTTAAAGTGTGCTATCATTTTGTGGTCATCATATTTATCCGTGGCATTGCT
The DNA here is from genome assembly GCA_028583015.1 of Wollemia nobilis. Classification (NCBI taxonomy): domain Eukaryota; kingdom Viridiplantae; phylum Streptophyta; class Pinopsida; order Araucariales; family Araucariaceae; genus Wollemia; species Wollemia nobilis. The sequence goes on from JAQPPZ010003901.1 coordinate 495, forward strand.
CTTTTTGGCATGAGTTTAAAATCCTCATTGAAATTACCTATCAAGGATTGAACAGATGCTCATTAAATTTATTCAAAATTTTATTTTTTAGCATGATTTGTTGTAGGTGTGGAGGATTTTATTCCAAGTCATTCTATTTTTGGTTGTGGAAGATGGGCTAGTTTTCACTTTAGAATGATCAGAGTTTGTCATTGAAGCTAAATTCCTTGGATGCGGATGACACACTTCAAAAATGTGTCCTTTTTAATTGCATTCAATCCTTTCATGAACACCATAGAGGGTTGTCTAGGTAGATGGCACACTCATGGAGGAAAGGCTAGGTTCAAGTTGGTGGTTTGGAGTTCCAAATATTTATTGCTCTGGTGGATGAGGTGATAGGTCTCTCAATTGATGGTGCATGTCATAATAGGAATAAGCACTCCCTCATTAGATAATTATGTTTCTTCCTTGATGAATATGAGTATCTACCAAAACTACAAAATTATTACAATGCAATGGTCCTCAAATATCCTTGGAACTGTATCACCTTTGTGATTATGGACTTCTTCATGCTAGATTCTAATAGGGAGATGTTGCACAACTTCCACATTATATTTTTGAACCATTTGAGATGTAAAATACTCATGAATGTTCCATACTTTATCTTTTATTCACTAGAAAAAACATTGACTGATGTGATGGGAGGGAAAGGATTGGACCCTATCCACCAAGGCTTAATATTACTAAATTTTGAGCACGTGGGCAAGAAAAAACGAATGGCAAAAGAGGAGACTCTGTCGCAAATCAAGTTTCAAAAAATCCATGATTTTTTTTATCTACCCCTAGTCTCCTCCAACTCTTCAAATGAATTCTTGGATTTTGAGACAAAAGACCAAAAAATCCCCATTATCTTAGCCAGAGAGAAGGTTAAAAATTTAGGTGGTATTTTGGTTTCACCCAGAGGTATCAAGGGTGGATGCATGAGATGCTCTAAATACATTTCCACAAAATATATGAAGGTTGAATCCCCCTATCATGATGAAAATGTTGGAATTTGAAGAGCATTCTCTGGTGAAGAAGAAAGGTAAGCTATCATAGGATTTGACTAATGTTGGAAAAGAGTCTCTTTCATTGGGACATAAGTATTCTAGTATAATTATATTCCTCATCAAGCTCAAATAAAAGCACCATGCTTTGATTGGATCTCTTCTAGTTGTTATTTCTTTTATTGAGGAGATCCAAGTGATGACTCAACAACAATGTGACGAACCAAGAACCCCCAAAAAAGGACTTGGGGAGCTTAGTAAAATTGCCTGCTAAGGCATAAATGAAATATCTTTGCTAGTAGTTCTTTGAGTCCTATATGTTCTAGATAGCAACCTTGTTGTTTTATTTCCAAGAGGGATTGGGTGATCCAACTCAGCGGTGGTTCATTTGGTCAGCTATTTTGTTTAGGCAGTTTGTTGTTTTGGCTAGGTAGTCCTTCTTGTTAGAGTCTCTTGGGCTATGCCTCAAGATATTTTAGTTTTAGTTTTTTTAATAAGGTTTGGGGACCCTTTCAAAACCCCTTCTTTTATCTAATCAAATAAAAGAAAAACCCAATCAAAATCCAAGAGTCTTAACATTTTAAAAGAAATAAACATCTCTCCCAAAAATAAATAAAGTGCTATATTAAATCATAATTAAATTCAACATAACACATTGCTAAAGACTAGGAATTTAAATACTTCTCAAATCATAATACTAGAATTTAGCATTTCCTTTATTTACAATGAAAGGATGAAATCAACATCTAAAGAAAAATAACCATAATCCATCCATAATATTATATCATTCCTTATTTACACATCCTTTCCATTTTACAAATAGATAACTATTCCCAAGAAACATAATCATAAAAGATATCATTATTAAATATTTTGGTCCTTAAACAAATCTCAATAATATAATAAGAATATTTACATGACCATATTTTCCTTCATAAAAACCTTACATAACATAATTTCCTTTCAAGATAATTTCCATGTATTTTCATCTTCAATAACATTATTACAAAAATTATATCTAGTATCATCTTTCCTTCAAGATATTCCACTTTATGGTCTCCTCCAACTAAGATTGAAATACAACTTAGGGATAAGGATAACTCTTATATGCATATGCAATCCTAACATGCACTATGCAAAAAATATATAACAATGCAAGCACATGCAACATGCAAAGCAATTACTAAGCTAGAGCATTGAGTAAAACATTCAAATAATAATTACCCTTAAAATATACTCAATTATTTTCCTATTATTAACCCATATATAACCCTTGTATTTAGTTGTAAGTTCATGGAATACTTCAACATTAACCAATAATTCCAACCCTTCAACTTAGGACTATTGATAAAATATATTAATACTAAAACATAAGAATTATTCAATCTTTATTAATAATTACAAGTTTATGCTTACTAAATCTATCAATACTTGTAAATTTATAACTAAATATAAACACCATATTTTATCTTCGACATACAATTAAAAAAAAATCACATTACCATTCTTAATATAAACCTTGAAAAATGATACAAATGAACCATGTTGATGAGTCAAACTACTCCTATGTCATATTAGGATTTCGAGTGGCTATGGCTCAGGAGATTCAAAATAACTCCAAGGATGAACCCTTAAAGGTGCTAAACATGCATGACTCAAGACAACCACCTCGACTATCACTCCAATAGAAGCTTGCTAAAATTCCTTGCTCTTATAATGCTTTAAACGTTTATATAGTACATAGATAACTCATAATAGCCCAAAAATTAAACAACCTTAAAGGTATCAACTAATATCAAAATATAATGACTAATAAACAAGAGTAAGGTGATGATAAGGGTCCATAAGAAACAATGGACACCACTCACTTCTCCTATCTTCTATTGTTGATAGAAAAAAAACTACAGAGAACATGAAAAAGTAGAGCACCATTATAAGGATACCAGAATAAAAATGATAGTACAAGGTTGGTAATAGTGATATCTACCAAGGCAATGAGTACCAATTTAGGTGCTAAAAAGTTGTTGCAGTTATCGATTAGCAATGATGGAGGATTCTCCTCATAATCACCCCATGATTTCAAGCTTCTACTAAAATTGAATGGATCCTTAGGAGCTAATACTTTAAAAAAGCAAGGATATATTTTCTAGACAACTAGGTAAAGTAGGCTAAACTTCAAAACATGTTCTTATGCGAAAAGATAAAATTTGATCCATCCCAAACCTTAAGCATTACCAAAGCTCTATAGGCTCGATTTAAAAGAAAGGAAATACATTCCATAAGCTAAGACCTCCTAAGGTTTAGAAATTATATTATCATTTATCATCAAAACATAAATAAATTATAGTAGCAATTAACAATTTGTGCAACTACATAAAACATTGAATAACAACATATATTATTTCCATCATATCAATCATCAGAAGCATTCATTTTTCAAGATAAACCAAGGAAACCAAATACATTTGCAATAGCCGCTCGAGCTAATTCTTCCCTTCTTCTCAAACCTTCCTTCTTGATATTCTTATCTAACCCGCTTTCAAAACTTGGTAATTCCTTAAAATATATTCCCCAAGGAACCAAAAAGGAATATTAAGGTAGAAAGCAATTCTTTCTTGCATGCTAGTTTGTTATGCATAAGAGTAATGTTTTCAAATCTACGTTACAAAAATATTTTCAACAATTCCAACCTTGCCAACTTTATTTATTTAATGAACTTTCCTTTAAAGTTTCAACTTATTAAAGCTTACCTTAATTTACTAATACCCTTAGGTCTAGCTTTAATAAATAAATCACTATCTCATTAATTCAATTGTTATTTCTAAAGCCAATATTATTTACTACTGTTATAATTAAATCAATTACTCACCTCCTAAAATTGATTTAATCAATACCAAATGTTAATATTAACCATTAACATTGATATTATTTTTAAGTATTAATTATTAATACCTAACTTGATAAAATTATTTACCAAACAATTTCCATGCATCAAAACACATGCATAAATTCATCTCAATGCTAAACTACATGTCTAAGATACAAATCAACAATATACACAAACAATGTTTTTTTCCTTAAGTAGTAGGCTTTATGATAACTACAACATTACCGCCCACTTACTAAGGATGGCTTTTTTGTTTAAATAGCAACCTCCTTGCTTAAAGATGCATTTCAAATCAAACATATGCAAATTTATCTATATGAGGTATTTATTTTACCCTTGATCTATCGATGAGAATTTCATCCATCATTTCTCTTTTTCTCTCAACTCTGGTGGTTGTCCCATACCAATCTACCCATGAGAGTACCTAGTCCTACAACCATAAAATTCATTAGCAATACCATATTCTAAAAGTAATATAATACAACTTTATAAAGTGTAAAGTACAACTATCAACACATCTTGATAAAATAAAATAATATTATGCATTTGATATCCACACATCAATACATAAATCAAGCATCAAGGAAAATTCTTACTAGGGTAGTCCATTACAAGTAAATTCATGCTACATGAAAGCATTACTAAAACTATTTATTTTGGTGGAAAAGTGATATATTGTTTACAATAATAATAATAATATACTATTTCACAAATAATAGGCAAGTGGTATGGGAGCACAACCTAAAAATTATAATTTAAGGGTCCTTCCTAGAAACAAATAAGGTTTTGAGGACTAAAATCTAAAGTACACTAAAATTCAAAAGAAGAAATAAAAACCCACTATATATTAAGTATCAATAGAAATAGCACCAAACGAAAGGGGATGTTTGTCTCAAGGAGTACCCCACACAACCTATGGTTTGGGTTCCTCAATGATGGAATCCCATATAGATTGGTCACCTATAAGTTGGTGCTCTACTTACTCCTTTGGAGTGTACTCTGCCATTAGAGCAGTCATTAGGTCCCATCTATAGGAAGAAGGGGGGAAATATATAGAGCTCAACCCTTGAATTTATAGGAAGTGGGGTGAGGATATGGACCTACATCTAGGTCCATGACCCAAGAGTCTATAACTATGAGGAGATTTATCCTAACCTCTAGCTCCATGATCCTAGAGTCTAGGTCTGCAAGAAACTTTAGATGCCTAGGTGTGACCTTGCTTATAACTTCTTAGAGGAGGTTGGATTCTTCAAGAAGTTTGGGAGGGTAGGACTTAGTACATTAAGTAGGGGGTGATCACCCAATAATATAGTAGGTTTAAAGGTGTTGCATATCTAAGTCCACCTTGTTATATTGGGATTTTATCTATAATAACATGTTAGAGCAAATCATAGCTTTCACATAAGTATAAAAATTTGTAGAAGCACTCAAATTAGAAAAATTGGCATTATTTTGAGAATTCCAAGTGTCAAATAATATTTTTGTTTTAAAAAGGTGTTATATTTGATCAATGCTTGTAGGAATGCTAGTCCTATTCTGAAGAAGGATCATGTACCAAGAGAATGACTTGGGATTGGAAGGTCTAAAAAATTCAAGAGTACAAGTCCAAACAACATGGGCTTTAGGATAAAACCAAAACAAATGCTTTATGGATTCTCAATGATGATAAAAAGGGTATTTGGATTTGTTAACCCCAATGTGAATTAATCATTCCTTGATAGATACCAAGAAAATTGAGCCAACTTGGGCTCTATAGCTATATCCCAAATAATGTGGAATTAGTGCTACTAGTCCTTGTTGGAGGATTAAACATAACATTGAGCATTAAACATGGGTACCATGGGCAAGTGGGAGGAAAGCCATATGTACCCTTTTCTAGGCTTATAATTTTGGAAAGGCATGTAAGAGTGTCATTTCTAATATTTCCACCATGGACAAGTACACCGAACCCTAATTTTATGGAGTGTATCATGGGGGACTACATCCTTGACCACCTAGAGGATTTTTTTAACTTGACCCAAGAGGTTGAACTAAGACTTGGCTTCTCTCCATGAGAGCTAATTTCTAGTCATCTAGAGAAGAGGTCTAAAATGACCTTTATTCCTTTGTGAAAAAATGTAGGGCCCTAATCTAGGGGATTTTAGCCATACGTTAGACTTGGTGCATAAAGATAGGGGACCACAAAACTAAATATTGATTAATGGAAAAACCATTGTTAAGATCATTTCCATTACAAAGAAGCAAAGGTTTGATAACCTTCCAATCCTTCCAGATGATTTTGGAAATAAAGGTGCCTTAAATCCACATAGGCAACTTCATAAATAGAAGTGAAGCCAGCCCAAGTTCTTTCCAAGATTTCTACCAGTGGGGAGTACCAAAGGTAATGCAATTATAGACCATAATTTTCCAATATTATTTATCTAAATAAGTCTATTAATCCATTTTGCATGGAGAGTTATCCCCTTCCTTTGGGTATCCAAAAGATCCAATCCTCTCGATTCCCTTAGGAGACAACAAAACTTATAGGCTACTCTATGAAATCCTTTCCTTTGCTCTAAATAAGCCCATATAAAATCATGGAGGAGATTATATAGGTTATAATAGAAGGATTTGGAGGGAGTCCAACATGACGATTAGTAGATATAAGTGGCAGCTAGAATATTAGAGTAGACTTAAAATGTTTCAGTTAGAGAAAGAGGTTTGGTGAGCCACTTATGTAACTTATTTTTCACTTTATCCAAAATGTATTACCAAAGTATAGAGTATGAGGATTGAAATATAAATGGAATACCCAAGAACCCAAACATTTTACTATGCTAGATCCACATCATGTAGACACCTAAAACATGTCATATTGAAGAGACTACCTAAATGGACCTCTTTTAGACCATGTGACCCACCTTGGGCAGCCTTCGGGCTAAAATAGTGGTTTTCACCACTTAAATAAGGGTATTTTAATTTACCTCAAAGGCCATATCACCCCGATATGACCCCTAGAGTAGGGTTGTATCACCTCAAGATGGCCCCTAGATCAAGGTCGTCTCACCCAAAGATGGTCATTTCGAAAGCAAGATTTAAAAATAGAGCGGTATAGTTGGAAGCCAAAACTACCATTTAACCATGTTCATGATCACATGTCATGATTTAGCATCTTGCATGAATCAAAATAGAAAAAATGCATGCATTAACCAATTGCATAAAAATTCTAAAGATAAGAATTCACTTTTCTTAATGTGAACTACCTCTTTGTTTTTTATGCAAAGGATTTGTGCCATTATTAGATTTCTTTTGATAAATATATATATTGACACTCACCCCCTCAATTTGAACCCCTACAATTTTTATTACCTAGCTACTACAACCTTTATATTTATCATTACAGAGTTTAGGTTTGTGCAATAAAGTGCTACCATATTTTTGATCTTCCGAGCTCTTATGCTACTGAAAGCTATGTCATTGGACTGCTACAAAAATTGAAGATCATACTTCTATATTGAATGAAAATCAAACACTTATGCTTCAGTGATAGATCCAACCCACTAAGTCACTCTTACAATGTACCAATCCATCGACAAAACCCCAAGTCAATCCCTGACATCGTCCAGACTCGACCACAAGAAAAATAGTTATAGGATGGTAGTCATCTTGATAGGAGATGGCCCTTATGCAAGGTCATCCTACCCGGATATGACCTATGGTAAATACCTTGTTTTTTGTGATTTTTCTTTTATAGTAGCTTAGAATTTGCTTTTTCTTTCTTTTACAACAATTCATATTTGTGTTCATGCATTTGATTCAGTTCCATTTTAGTATTCATTTCATTTAAGACGAGGTTAATCTCATTAGAATTTTCATATGCTATTGATATATTTTTAGTCTCTTTGCATGTAGATTACAAGTTCACGAAGACTACAAAGGAACTTCTCCAAATAGCGATCACAAAAAACCAGCCTTTACACCATGTTAGAAAGGGAGATCTTGTGGAGTGCACCTATATTTCTATTTATATGTTATAATTCATTGTATAAAATTGGTAGAAAATCCCCTCAGAGGGGATCTCATTGTAACCACTTTGGAAGGAACAAATATCATTAATAAAAAGGGCATTGTCTTTATATATTGTTTTTATCAATGTTGTTATAATTTCTATAATTTTATATATTTTCATTGCTTGGGTTGCATGATTTTCTTGCTATACATATGGTAATCATGGTGGGACCACTTGGTCCCTTTTTAAGCCTTCATATTGATTACTAATAAGTTTCTATGTCTTATAGGTATCCAAAAGTAGTTATCTCAGGTCAAAGCAAAAGTGGAACAAAAACAAATTCAACAATCTACATCGAACGTAGGCTATCAAAGTAAGTTGTTATGCCATTTTTTTCCTAGTTTCCATAAAGAAAGGTAAAATTTTCCAGATTACAAAAAAGGATTTCAAAAGACTTAAAGTTTTTAAGTCTTTGTTGTGACTATCCTTGGGATAAATGACCTTTGTTTGTGGTTGTCTCTATTCCAAACGATCCCTATTTGTGGTTGTATCTAGGTCAGATGGCCTCTATCTATAGTTGTATCTATGCGGGATGGCCCTATATCTACTACTATTTGGATTGGTTGCTCGTTACCTACTTAAGGGCTAATCATGTGTCTAAGGTTTTTGAAAATCAAATGTTAATTTCTGCATTAGTGAAAATAATTGTATGCTTCATGATTTATTTACTTTTGCAAAATAAAATGAACCCTCACACACTCATGAAACACTATAATGCTAGTTAGTTGGATTTCATCACCAACAACCAATAACAATCATGCAATGTGGGCATTCATCTCCCACCATAGATTGGCCCAATAAGCAACCATAGTAGGCCCAAGTGAGTGGCTTTCTCATCACAAAAAAGTACCCTACTTTTGGGTGTGCTCATATTAGGAAGGATTAGCAAGCCCCTTTACTACAAGGCTTTTCAAATAATTAGTGGACACAATTGTTGTTCTTGTTCATACCCTCAACGTGTGGTTTAAGAAAAAGCATAGGTATACCATTAGAAGAACATTAGATAGTGTGGCCCCTTTTGAGGTTATTTATTTCCATCGGTTTACCTTGATCCATATCCAGTGTAGGAAGCCACATTTTGACCATTTGAGTTATATTCCTTGATAGGGGGTGTGCTCAAACTACATTTAGTAGCTTTTTATTTTGTTTACCCTTAGCTTTCATAGGAATAGGGATTTCAACATCAAAACACATTGAAAAAAGTAATAGGAATCACAATAAAAAGTTAAAATAGATAAACACATTGTTTGCTTGTTTATTTCTTTATTGTTTGGCTTAATTTAGACCATGGTAATGACATGTAGTCAAGCTTGATCAAGAGCTAGTAATACCAAAAAATTGCAAGGAGACAGGGGACATCTCTGAATTAGTCTAGAGGACATGGCCATGCCTAAATGACATCCTGGAAAGATTATGCATAAGGGGTTGACCCCAAAATATATTTTTAAAAATGGGATGAATTAGTTTCAAAATCCAAACAAATAGTGTCCACTATTGTCTAGGTAATATTAGCAATTTAAACTTAAAATGGTCAAATTATTATAATATTAGGGTGAATCAACCTAGAATTGTTTTTACACCCAAAAATTTTGGGCTAATGGACCCTAGTCAAGGGTCCCTAATATTAGCCTGTTCCAAATTTTGACAATCCAAATATTCATTAATTAATGATGATTAGCCACTATGCATAACCCTACATCCTAGGTTTTATCGCAACACCAATATCATCTATAGGGAATCTGACATTCAGAACACCCATATTCAAGACACATCTATAGGTTCTCAATATGATCAGTGATAAAGTTCTCAGTCAGGATGTTATGTGTGCTTTCTTTAGGAAAAATCCTCATCATATAGGGGGTCCTAGTAGGTTAGTGTCACAGGTTCACATTTTGGCTTGCTCTATCCATCAATTAGAGCATGAAAAAGAGTATACACCATGGCCCAACCTCGATGAGCAAGACTCTCCACTTGATTTCCCATGGATGAGTCAAAAATATGCTCATATAGATAGGTACGACACTCATCATCCTAGTAAGACAACCACATCATTCCATACCTTTCTTATAGATGAGTAAGAGGAAGACTTAGGTCATCCTCCTACTCCTCATGAAGAGTATTTTGTACAAGCACATTGTGCCCCTACATCACCCGAGTATGTATAGCTTACATTTAATCCTGAATATCAGGTCAATGCAACCTCCCTTTATTGTAGGGAGTAAGATACCAACCCTTATAGATTTGAGAAGCAATTCAAGCCCATTTGTATCAATACAAGAGCTAATTGATCCCACACAATTGATCGGATAGACCAAATACCTAGGCAAAACATAAATAGATAAGATAAGCTACACCAACTACGGTTGGATAAGCTAAAATTGGATTAGAGGTGCATAGATCAAAACTAATTATATCAACAAAGGTTTCACTGGCATAGGTTACATTAGCAATAGTTACATTAGGAATGGTTGCAAAAGGTATTACATGAGGAAGTTCCTACCCCTAGTACCCATAGGTAGCAAACCCATCAAAGGCATCTCGCACAGTATCATAACCTACCACCTAGGCCAAATTAGAATCATCCTCCTTGTGTGACTATCCATCACCATAGCTCTCAACAATGTCAATCAAAAAATCATCAATGGGAGTATGAGGCCTATAAGGACTTAGAGTCAAATTATCAAGAATAAGGGTACCTTAAGTCAGTTTATGAGGACATGGTTGATGACCATATTCAACCACCTTGCCCTAATAGACATCTCCCACCTCCCCCTCCTTGAGGACAAATGTAGATAGATGAAATCATATAACCTAAAGCTTAAAATATGCTTATAGAACGTATCAATTCATTGGAAAAGTAAGCTTTAGGAATGGATTATCAAAAACCCATGTTGCATCAACTATGCAACCAACCACTTCACCCTTCTATGCCATGTCCTCCATATCCTAAGCATTTTGAAATACTAAAATTGGATAAGTTCAAAGGATATGAAGATGCTCAAGATCATATCACTAGCTTCATGAATGTGTGCTTTCATCTCCAGGATGATGATGCCCTTATGCTTAGGATATTTTTCATAACCCTAGTTGGACCAGATTTAGAGTGGTATAATCATTTACCATGACACACCATACACTCTTTTGAACAACTAGCAAATGTATTCTTGGAACTCTTCTCATTTAGTGTTAGAAAGAAAGCAACATTGACTAACCTGTACAACCTTAGGCAAATTGACAAAGAATCAGTCATGGATTATGGTAAACGGTGGAGAGCAATCATCACAAAATTGCCATTTACCTTACCTATCATAGAGCTCACTTGATTATTTACTAAGAGTTCAAAATAGATCTCACTTTTACTAGAACTCCAACAGTACAACACATTTGAAAAAGCCCTAGCTCAGGCAAAGATTATTGAGGACATCAAGGTCAAAGAGGGTGAGATCAAGCCTTAGAAAAAGGAGTGGAATAAAATTTCTAAAGGTAACTACATGCAACAAAATCCAACTTTGGTAAATCAAGTTGTCTTAAGCATCCTAGGGCCTTCACAACAAGCGGCTCCTCAACCACCTAATTTTTAGGTGCAATCCCCACCTATGCAGTACAATGTTCAACCTTAGTAGAACTAATATATGAATCAACTGCATCATCCTCCTCGCTAGTACATGTCATTGCCTAAGTCATTGGATTCTTTATTTCATTGACTATGTGAGGCAAAGACCATCAATATACCTAAGGTTCAACAACTAGATCTGAATAAGCCAAAGGGCAAAAAACTATAGGGAGTATTTACATTGTCTCTATCATTGGTACAACAATCATGAAATTCAAACTTTCTATGCATTGAAGAACCTCATGCGAGATATGATAGAGTGGAATGAGCTACAAATTGATATCCTCTTGCTAAAAACAACCAAAAGATTGTCATATTCTAATATCTGCTACCTAAACATGGGGGCCAAGCCAAACAACTTAGGAAAGTGAATAAGATACACATAGCCCCACCACATCAAGGCTTTGTTGGGATGATTAACATAGTGACAAGGAACCAAAGATACCTGAACCAACCTACACAACCTGTAGGTCCAACTAATGTTCCTTCAACATCATAGCAGTTGCCACCAAGGTTATGCATAGCGACTATTTATTGCCAAATTGGCTAAAATTAGGATTTTCAAAATTTGGAATTGGCTAATATTTGAGACCCTTGACCACAACCCATTAGCTAAAAAATTTTGGGTGCAAATTTTTTTTGGGTCGATTCACCCCAATTTTATAATATTTTTATCATTTTAAGTTTAAATTTCCAATATTGCCCTAATAATAGTGAATCTTCTACATGCATTTGGACACTATTCATCTGGATTTCAAAACTGATTCACCAAATTTTTATAAATACATTTTGGGACCAACCTATTATGCATTACCCTAGTTGCCACAACCAATTCAAATCCAAATGTGACCACCACACCTAATGATAATGATAAGAAGTAGACTTACTCAAAGTCTAAATATGGCATGAATGAAGCTTTCCATATACGAGCTAATCCAACAGTCAACTCCACATTGGAAAGCTATCATGGAAATTCTAAAGTTAATTAAACTACAACCATAGGACCCTAACTCTTTCAACAATTTTATGGGGTATTTTCAAAAATTTAAGGAGCCTATTATAAAATTCCATGATCATGAAATAAATCCCATACCCACTAACATAGTTGATCCCCCACTTTATATCATTGTTATTGTGACTCAGATCCCTTATAAATGGGTCTTGATAGATATAGGTTCATCCATTAAAATCATTAACATTGTTGCACTTCAACATATCAGTCTTCCATCATCACACATTGTAGCATCTACATTCATGATTTAGGTTTTTAATGATGTTCCATGCTCCATTGTTGGCACAATAGTCCTCCCTATCTAGGTTGGGCTAAAGACTATTCCTATGTTGTGCCACATTATGGAGGATGCAATGCAGTACAACATACTACTTAGTAGACCTTGAATCCATGATATGAAGTGTATCTCTTCCATATTGCACCAATGCATCAAGTACATCCATGAAGGGTATGTTCATGTAGTTTTTATAGACTTATAACCGTTCAAGTTTTGCAATATGATCACCCATCTGCAAGATTCTACCTTACCTTTAGTGCATCTGGACATTCGACCTAATGATCCAATCAAAGGTTTAGATCCCTCACTGCAAGCATCCACCAATCCATCTCCATCACCCCCATCCTAACAACCATCATTGGTCTCTTTGCCTATTCCTTCTTCATCATTGAACCCTCAGAGTAGGAATCCATCGAAGGTACCAATTGATAAAACCCTGTTATCCATCTCCACCATCTTTGAAGTAGCCATTCCAACTCCTGTGGATGAGGAAGAAGCATTAATTTCCATGGATGAGTCATTGTAACCTGTGTCCCCATCCTCATCATCCTCCCTCTTGCAGGTTACAATCCATATGACCAATATTGTACTCGCTAAGTATTTGGTGCAAAATATTACATTTACTTCCCTCATTGAATTAGTGCAGGATGTAGGTAGACCTCACCAACCATCCCTACCCATCGATGTCATTGTCCCTCTATGGTGGCCTCCAAATCAGATAAACTTTATCTATGGGATTTTAACATTACCTCAGAGTTATCCCCTATGATAGAATATGACGAGCCATTCTTATCAAACATTAGTTACATAAACATGTCAAACATTAACTTTAACCTACGATACTTCTATTACTACCATTGGCACAAAAATGGTCTTGGTCGATACAAACAAGGTCTCTTAACCCCTTACCAACCATAGTATCAACTACCTACAAATAGGTTTAGCTTAGGATATTCCATGCATATGCCAAATGAGATCCATGTAGACTCACTCAGGTGCCTTACCATAGGCTTTGGGGATGAGATTTATGGGAATGAATACATCAATACAAGCTACATTCATCTACTGAGGGATCATCTTCTAATCACGATGATAACTATTGAGCCCTTTGAATCTTCTACTAAAGGGGGTTAATAGTTCTCTGAATCTTCTACTAAAGGGGACCATAGAGTCTTCAATGCCTTACAATATTACCACGTAGGAAGATAGGTCACATCGCATGTCACATAAAATCAAGAGAGGTTAAAATTTGGCAAGCCAAATAGTTTTGATGTTTAGAGAAGTTTAGCAGCTTCACAGGCTACCATCTACTAAATGTGGTCGGTAGCCTCATAGGCTACATATTTTAGTAGGTCCACATAGAAAGGGTGCAGATGATTTTTTAGTTTCAAGGTTAGATTCTCCAAATTTACGTATGCAAGAGAATCACCCCCTAAAATAGGTAAAATTTGATTCAGTGATGGTCTTGGCAAGTAATGGTTGGCCATTGTTTAAATTTACTCAAAAAAAGTAGAGTGGGACATCCAAAATTTTTAAGGGGTTGGTAGTCATCTGAGGCTACCATCTTCAGATAGGATTGGTAGCCTCACAAGCTATCGTCTCCTATTGGAAATGGTAGCCTATTGAATCCATAGGTTATTGTGTTGGGTTCGTAGTCTGCATTGGCTGATGGTGATAAAGGGAATGGATGTCACCACGTGTTAGTATTTGTCGACACGTGTCATCATGAATGGATCACATTATAAAAGACCAAAACCCTCTTATTTTTTTAATTTTACAATCATGTTCTTAGAGCCTTCCAAAGCTTCCCAAACCCTTCCAAATGCTATATGTGTTTCACCAATGGCCACCATAGCCTCCACTGGTGCATCAAAAGTTCAATTCAAGAACTAGTGTTGCACAACAATCTCAGAGATTCTCACCACGCATGAATACAATAATAAATGGGTAAAAAAATATTAGCTTTTTTAGATTGGTGTCAATGCTATAGTTTGATACAAACACAAATTTGCTTCTGAGGATTAGCAAATGTTACAACCCTGACACAAGTGACTTCGACATTGACGTTTCGAACAGTAGGAGTCTGTCCTTCATAGTGAACCCTTCGAACATCAAGAGATTGACTAGGCTCCCACACGGGGGTTATCCAACAATCACTTTTAAGTTCTCTTTGACCGATAAAGAGAGACTATCTCGAGGAAAATTACAATTTGCCTTTAGAATCATTTTAAGGTATGTTCTTAGGACTCATAGTTTAATAATAGGGTTACATAGGTTTGATATTGGGGACCATTGAGGTTATCCATAGGATATGATATTGAGTTTGTGATACAATTTTGTAAAACATGCATGCAACCGACACATATATGCTAGATCCTTTTTGGTATTTCTCAGACAATAATTTTCAAGCATACCCATAATGAATTATATTATCTGTCTGCTATTACTTATGTAATATTAAGGGTTAATGGTAAAGGATATATGTATTTTGTCAAGCCCAAACTGATTTTTTAAATCCAGGCCAACTGTGATGAAGGATAAATGACCAGGTGTAAATGATACCATGCAATAATCTAATACCATCGGTGCCACAACATATTGTTTAGCATGTGAACTGACTGGATATGATTCAATAAGCTCTTTGAGGTAAGGAAGGATTGATTACCAAATATGGAATTCAGATTGTGGAGTGAATGAAATGATGTCATCATTTTTTCTTGCATGCTATTTTGCCTTGGTGTTTACTACCTATCCCATATGCACCTTTGCCCTCACACTCTTGAGATATTTCTTGTATGTCTTCATAAGCAATAGTTATTTGTAAAATATCAAAAACATCTTCATCCTAACATAGTCCTCTAACTACCCTCATATATCTCCTCACATCTTTATTACCTGATGTATCTCCTCATATATTTATTGCCTGATGAGTTTTTAGTAAGTATATCTTATGCTTTTCTATACTGCTTTAATTTTCCTTTCATCTTTTGCACAATGTTTTCTTGCCAATCATCCACAAGCATAGATATATTAGCCTTAGGGAGAAAACTGTAGGATGTTCTTCTATAGTGCAATGGGGAGCCTAGCTAGTGCAATTATTATATTCACTTGTATTTCTTTAGAACTCATTAGAACTTTTCAGTAGCAACATAATAAAATGTTTCAGATGGTATTTTGTTCCTTCAGATCTTTTTTTTTCATTGTAGATTTTTTGATGCTACAGGTCGTTTTTCGGGTATATGAGTAATCCTATCAGGTCAGATGCTATATTGGTGAATTTAGAAGGAAAAATAAAATTATTTATAATTTGAAGGTGAAAGTTTTGTTTATTTGGATGAAAGTGGTTGGTGAATTCAACTAAAAATAAAAAAATTATTATCATAGTCGGGCAAGCTGACCCCAAAAATATTTGCACCCCAAAAATTTTGAGTGAATGGGTCCCAATGAAAGGTCCCAAGGTTAGCCAATTTTAAATTTTAAAAATCCTAATTTTTACCAATTTGGCGATGATTCGCCACTATGCATAACCCTGCTTTGAAGCCTTGTTCTTACTTCTTGCAACTCCTTTACTTGCACATGTGTTTTGTTGCATTCTTGCTACAATTGCTCCTTTAATTTTTGTATTTCCTCATCTTTCTCTTGTAGTTGCTACTCCATGGGAGATTTATCTATTATCAATTTGAGCTCCAGAATTTCATTCTTGAGACTATATCTTTCTATCTTCTCCTTGCTCATTATTTTCTCGAGGGTTTTTATCTTTCTTTATGTTGTTGCAAGATTTACATTTGATTTATAACTCTACAAGAATAGAGTGTCTACTTCATTGTGGAGAGCCTAGAGCATATCTATATTTGCAACTTTAGAAATGCATTTCTATATTTTGACATTGTAGTCTTCTATTGTAAATTGCCACTAGCTTCCATGACTTTGGGTGCACAATCATCTTGATGCATTCTCTTTCTACTATATCTACAACATAATATGTCAAGGTGGTCACCAATTCTACTCCATCTTGTGGTTGTTGTTGCTCTTACCACCTCTGTCTATTTTCTTCGATGTCTTGAATAATTAAAAATACTTTTGAAAGAGGGTGTTCAATAGAAATAAGGGGAGTGAATACATTATGGAAGGGTGAAATTTTTTAAAATGAAGGGTTTACTATTATAGTATTAGAATTTATAGGGGTTTGGGTATTTACACTAGTTGAGGCTACTTGTACCTCCTATACATGTAGTGTGGATCCTATTGCTAATGAAATAGTGGGTAGAGTAGTGGTTTCATCAATAGGGCTAGGTGGTGGAGATGGATATCTTTGTAGAGAGTGCTAAGGTGGTGGCACAATATCATCAAGAGAAGGGAAGAAAGTAGACATACCTTGTCCTTTTTCTTTTGGCATAAGTTTTTGGATTGTTGCATCAACTATTTAAATTTGTACATTAGACCATTGTATAAAGAGCTCGTACTATAGTTTCTTGGTTGATCTTATTTCTTCTCTTTTGTATTTCAACAAGTCTTTCATGCAAAACCAAGGTTTTGATTTTTCTCATAGATATTTTCTTTGTGAAATCCAATTTTTGAGCTTCTTCGATCTTTTCATTGTCTGGTTTTGGTTCCTTTTCTTCAAGTTGTAGCATAGTTTTCATTTATAGAATATCTTAAACTGATTTAGCTCTTTCTTCTCCTATTCTTCTTCTCTATAGAGGTACTTCTTCTACATCATATTTAGAATCTATGTATTCTACCAGTGGATTTGCCTATGTGGGAGCCAATTGTGGGACTTCCTCTTCTTCTTGGTCTTCTTGTTCATCTCTCAATATCTTTAGACCTAGGTATATTTTACCTTTATGATCATTCATGAATGTTTGATATTTATCCTTGAATTCAATTTTAGAAAACTTGTTAGAGGTGATAGGGAAGACCCTTTTCTAAGTGTTACGTTCACAACGTGATATTCATCATTCTTCGATCATGTTGTTATCTCATTTCAGTTCCAACTTAATATTTTATATAATATCTTCATGAATCCATTGTTCTTTTTTTTGGGTTGTATCATAGATCTTAGCATATGTATAGCATGTCCTCTATGGAGGTCTTTCTTGTGTTTGAATAATATTCATATCTACAGAGCTACCCTCATCATTATTTTTTAATTGCTTTATTTTTTGTCATGGAAAGTGATCAAATCTAGGTGGCTTATTGTTCATTTGGGCTAATTTGACCTTATTTTTACCTTTTGGATCATAGTGCCACATGTGTAGGATAACTAGTAGTTGCAGGGCATTTAGCTTGTCATCCAAAATTTTGCTTCTCCTCTTGTTGTCATCACAATATATTCAAATTTGTAATAATAGCGATAGGTGAAAGCCTTCTTAGCCCGAACATAAAAATGCTCATCTATTTCATCTATTTGTTTGTAGATATCCATGCCAAATATCCAGTCAATGACATAACATGGTAGTAGGTATGGAATCCCAAAGAAGTCATATAATTGCATTATCATGCCATCCAATAGAAAATAGCAATCTCCTATTTCCCTCTTCTTGCCTCTTAGTCTATCTACAAGTTTAGGACTAAGGCAAGATATTGGACCATGGATAGAAGATAATGCAGGTCATAGAAATATTCTATTAAAAGCCAAATAGGGTGATGTATCCTTGATAACCAAGGTCTAATATACTATAGAATAGGGTCAATATTTGTCCCTTTTGGTGAGGGTGATGTTATGCACATTTTCAAGCATATGAAAATGGAAATTCTAGGCTTGAAATGAAGGATAGAAAATTTTGTTACTTTCTTTTAGCTTCAGGGAAATCGATTGGTTATGAATTTGGGTATTTAAAATATGAGCCCAATCGAAGAATACAAGATTAGTACCAATAGTTCCCTCATAATTTTACACATTTATGACTACATAAGCAAAATATAATTGGTAATCATAGACAAGTTCATTGGATTCTAACCCTAGATTTACATCTAGCGTAGAGAAAATTATTTGTAGAGTATCCATGACATCAATTAACTTAATGGAAAATAGTTTAGGGACTTTACCAATACACCTTTTTAACCATGTAACCAATGTAGGCTTATCTAAGCAGCTCTTTTGCTCCTTTATGTTAATGGGTTTGAGCCTCATACCTGGTTGTTCTCTCAATGCAAACACTTTTTGATTGAGTCCTCTATGATGGTGAACATGGACTGCTTCTTTGCATTGTATATTGTGGTCGTCTCTAGGTCATAGTGCTCTACTATTTCTTTGATAAGCTCGAGATAGGTATGAATAAACCTAGGCATCCATCTTGATAAAAATGAGTTCCACGGAGTTGCTTCCTCCCTTCCAACTGAGAATTTCCCTCTCATTTTTTATCCTTCTTGAAAGCTTCTCTATTTTACATTAATTATAATATTTGGGTCATGTATATCTGCCAAATTATCTTCCATATCCTTTGTAGTCTTTTGTATATTTGCACTCTCTTTTCTCTAGCCCTTTTCTTTCAGCTTTTTGATTCTATGAAGGGTGGGTTATAAAAGTTATGTAATTCTTTTACTTTGCAAAAAAATGTAGGGATTCTTAAAAATGAGTGCCCAACAATTGTACAACCTTCTTATAGCACTAGGGCCTTCAAAAATCTCCTTGAAGCACAACTATTTCTCAAAAAAAATCCTCTTGAGCAAATATGCAAACATGAATCGTTTCATATGGGCCTTGTTTTCTAGTAAAAAATACCTGCAGTCGATGGTTGTTGCTAATTAATTGTCGAATTGCATGTGTTGAGATTATATGTAAAAATATTCTCTTGGACTACAAGTTCATGTAAGTGTTCATGATGCATTTATTTTTTCATGACTACCATCCTTTGGACCAATGAGATTGCTAAAATTTTAAAACATGGTGGCTTCTAGGTGCAAATTGTGACCAATTAAAATGCTTGTATTTACAAAGCACTTCTATCACTACTTCCACTATGGAACTATTTACACATGCCATAATTTAAATATATACACACAAGAAGGTACACTCTTCTATGCATAATGTTTTAAATATTTGGTTGTTTATCAAAATCAGAAAAATACGACCATCCATATCTTGTTGTTTATATGTATTTATTTCTTTCATTTCTAATATGTAGACCATAATAATTTTGGTTTCTCATGATTTCCAAGATCTAGTTGAACCTCTTTGAATTATTATTCTTTGATCTTCGTGTTTTAGCCAGTTAACCAATCACTATTATCAAATGGAATTTCAAGAGTGACTAGTCACTTAGGAATATAATTGTTCTTAAGTTGGACTATTTCATCCTTGTCGATTTCTTCAACCACATTTTTGCAATCTAATTTCTGAATCAAGCAGCCCACTACCTATCTATCATTATCATATACTTACCAAAAGGTTTCTTTATCTGATACTAATGGCTTGAATGCCAATTTGATAAA
This sequence comes from Wollemia nobilis, assembly GCA_028583015.1. NCBI lineage: Eukaryota > Viridiplantae > Streptophyta > Pinopsida > Araucariales > Araucariaceae > Wollemia > Wollemia nobilis. The sequence continues at coordinate 20,791 of JAQPPZ010003901.1, forward strand.
TCTTAAGTTCTTTATTAAATCAAATGATGGGAAAATGTTGGCTCTATGAGAAGCCAATGCATCAGCCTATATATTCAAATCCTTGGGAATTACCTTTATTTTCAGTGCATCAAAGTTTTTGAACAGGTCCCAGACTCTATTTCGGTAAGCTTTGAGATAATGTTGCTTGCTACTGCATTTCTTTGTTACTTGATTTACTACTAGCTTTGAATCTTCATAAATAAATTATTTGATTCCTATATTCTTTGCTTTCTTGAGCCCAATGCATAGTACTCCATACTCTATCACATTATTTGTATAAATTCTAAATCAGTCTATAGGATAACCTTTTAAAAGCATTGAATGGTGAAATTAACATTATGTTGGCTTCTACATTGTTTCTGAACCTAGCTTCATAAAAGCTTTCATATCTCATTTTGATTAGGGTCATCTCCTTTTATTGCTATGGATTTTTTCTATTTTGTATTGAAAATAGAATAAGTGTCAATCCCTGTATTGACCATAACATTGAAATTCTTAAGTGAGAAGTGATCCTCAATATGGAATTCATCTATAATTTTCTCTATTGGGATAATTTCTTCAGTAATCATATCAACACTGTTGTTCGACTGAACCTCATATTCATTTTTTTCTATAAGGTAGGTGAATGGCTTTTATGAGAAGATTTTATCCTTCTTGCCTTTGTGAGGGATTTCCATGTGTGAATAATATAAGGATAAATATCTACCTAGCTTATCACTGAATTCATGGGAGAGACATAGTAAAATAAGGTTCTAAATCCACAACCACTACCTCTTGTATCACCATTATGTGAGGCATCCTATGCAGTACCATGGAAATATCCTTGATCACCCCAACTATATTTATTGAATTTTCATCTAGCTGCAACACTCCTAGTCTAGAACAAGTATATTCCATGCCCATATATTCACATATTACCTTTGACATCATAGTAGTTGTTGATTCAAAGTCTACCATACAATTATGCACAACCCAAACTTCCATATGTAGAGACATAGAAATGTGGTGGCTTGTTTTTTCCAACTCTAGGAGCAGGTTTACATTGTGCTAGATTAATTTTTTATTAATGCTTATCTTTTGATTCGATAGATTTTAGTGATGCTCTTAGCAGGTCAATTTTCCTAGAATCATCAAAGCATGATACATATTGGCTTTGGATTACGTGTTCTTTAACAATTCCACTATATTGAATTTGGAAGATTCTAGTTGTCTCTTTTTTGCTCTTTTTTGCTCAATGAATTTACTTTGCTGTTCTTTTGTGGCTTCAATATTTTATTTTTTGGTTATGGAAGGATACCAAATTTTGTTTCTCACCTACTATTGTGCTTCAGCTTCTTTCCCTTGCATCATCTTAGGTTGTTCCTTTAGAGTTTGTTGCACGATATATTCTTTTGGCAAAGCTAGGCAAGGAACTTTCACGATATATTATTTTAAGTTTACCTTTTTAAGCACAACCTTCTGCATCTACTATTGGTGAAATATGCATGTACTTTCACCATGTGGGTCATTGCAAGTTGAACACCAATAGTAACTCTAAATAAGAGATGGAAGGGTCATCCTCCTAATTACTATACATTGTAGTAGGTTTTTCTATAAAAATGCTAATACAAGGTTCTTGATCTTTCACCATATAAGAAAATCTCCTATGCTAGAAATTTCTTTTTGCTTCTCTCCTCTTCATGGTTGTGATCTCATTGGTTAAATTTTTCAATGTTGTCATGATATCATTCATACTAGTAGCCTAAGGATCTAGAGTAGGTAATATCAGTATAGTGGAAGGTGTAGGCACTGTAGGTGTTGGTAGTGTTAGAAATTTTGGTGTAGGCATTAGGGCTACATTAAGCAGATGAGTGATTGTTATTGGAGACTACTTCTTAGATTTTATCTACAAAATTTTTAGAAAAATTGGCATGGCATTCCATGGAGGATTTTTACCTATGGCTATTAAAGTGCTCTCTACGATGACAATTGCTTGAAATATTTTTGGAATTTTTAACACATTGGATTGTCAGATAATCAAATGTAATTTTTTTTGAAGGGCCTAAGATGATAATAGAGTTTTTGGGCATATGTTGGCTTGATTTCATGTGGTACTCTGCCAATTTTTACTAAATATGATGTTAAAATCCATCATTGTCTCTTATGGGTGCCTCTAAATGGTAGTGAGCTAAGTAAGGAGAGAAAATATATCTTTTTTCTCATTGAATTATTATGCCAATCTATTGGCAAGTTGTGCCCAAGAATTGATGCAACCATCTTGAAGGGTCTAGTACCAATGCAATACCTTTCCTTTCAATGATATTATTAATAGCCTTATCATCACATCTTCCTCATGAATATTATGGACTACAACAAATGATGCCACATATTGGTAGTGTTCATAGGTTGTTTTTCCATAACCATCATACATTGGAAAATATTTAAGGGTAGCAATAGAAATGAGATTCTCTTGTATTATTCCAATTTAGAAAGTTTTGTAGAGGTTGATTTTGAGTCATTTGTGTGGATGTGTTTGAATAAGTTGAAGCAGGAGACATAAAAGGAGTAGATCCTAGAATTTATTTGGAACTTACAAAATATGGATATGGAGGGGATGATTGAGATTTATTTCTCTTGAAGGTCACAGGTTGTAATTCTACAAATATTAGAAGTTCTTCCAATTTTTTAGCCTTTTATCTAGTGAACATATGCTTACAAGAAAAATGGAAGTGGCATTATTAGGTTCACTACTTTCTTAGGATCCCTATTTCCCAATAGAGTTACGAGGTGAACATGTAGTTCTTCGCAAATGAGGTCAAGACTACTTACCAAGATCTTGAGTCCTCTAGGTGTTTAAAATGGTATGTGCATAGTTAGATGGCTTTTGAAATAGATATTCAATATTTTGCTACCAGATTAATGTTACCCAATCAAATGATGCTAGGATTTTTGTCATATCAGGCATACCACAAATACTCTTGGTAGCACGGTGGGTACATGATTTTATAAATTGGGAACCTTGGATCCCTTAGGCATGCCATACTCTTGATTCTGAAATATGCCTAAGTGAATAAGATGCATCCTCAATACTTCGACCAAAATATTGGATGGCTTAGAAAAAAATGTCTCTGAATCAACCTTTGGAGAAGGCTAGTTCCTTTGCCTAGTTAATCTAACTAAATGGGGGTTGCAAACTAAAGTAAGAAATGTAAAGGGTTAGAAATATGAGCTAAAAGTGGTACAGATTTGGCAACATCAAGAGACATGGTGTAGAGAGTCTTGCAAACTAAATTTAAATTAAACCACCTAATAGAACAACCTAATTTCCTTATACATTCAAAACATTTATCATTAAGAACTCTGAGCGATGCTAATTAATTCTAAAACTACAATGACAAATCTAGGTAGAAATCTAGAATGTAGAATAATTGTAGTAGAATTACCTATTCCTAGCTTTAACAAAAAATCATTAGCACTTAGTGAGACATACATACATGTTTTGCACAAGAAGTTAGCAGGAGTCTAGACAACAATCCAATTCTCATTCAAGTAGGCATATAGCCTCAATCAATACAATTATACCAATTGTAAATGTCAAAGAGCCGACCATCATAATGGCTTACATTTCTGGTATGTATGGATTTATAATTTAAATTCGTTATTTATCATTATAGTTCAGAGAGTGGATTACAAGTCTAATAAGCTATTGTAGTGCACATGTTCATTTCTCTATCTCATTTTGTTGCAACTAAATTGGTATTAGGGTGTTTATGTGGCTCATTCCCGCTTGATCTAATGGAGTGGTGGCTACCATATCTTCATATGGTGCACATGATTCTCTGACATATTCATTGTGATTGTAACTACCCCACTACCTTCTTAGTTGTAACAACACAGGTGTTAGTAAAAGAAGATTATGATTTTGTTGGGGTTTTTTGACAATAGATTCACTTATCGAGAACACAACTTGGGCAGTTTGGTGCATGCTTTCATTTGATGTATATTTTGACTTTCTCTCACATTTTGTTGGATGTCGGGCTCTTAATTCATTTCTATAAAAAAATTTAGTATCCCTTGTTGACATTAGCACTTAAAATCATCTGCCACTTATTTGATTCCTTAGCTTGATAAAGTGATTTGCTACACACCAGGTTCAATTTATGCCTTAGCCGATTTGCTTTCATAATTTTTTTAGGCTAAATTTTATAGTGCATTTGTTGATATAAGCATTGTAAAATACTCAACAATGAGGATGAATGCACCTGGCATGCTCCACTATTGTGTCGAATGCCAAAATATCATACTTTGCAATTTTTTTGCTTCAAAGGGGTCAGGTGCATTTCATATAAAACTAGATATTTGGCTCTCTCTTGTTGATATTAGCATCATTATACACATTGGTTGTTGCATACCAAATGTTAGATTTAAATTGTCCATATGCTAACATCAACACTCCAATCCATCCAACCATCTTACTTAGTCAAAACTTATGGCCTAGGTTTGTCATATGCCAAATATTTTTGCAACACATGTTGACATCAACATTCATAATGTCTAGCAGTGCTTCTACACTTAGCAAATAAATGCATTCCTTTTCCTATAATATTTGATCCAACCTTAGTTCTAAATTGTTTGATGGTCTTTTATAGTGGAGATGAAATATTTTGTCTTAAAAATATTCATCTCCATATTGAAATATGGATGTGGATGAAAATATCACCTATAGTAGCCAAATCCCTCAATTGCTAGGACATACAAAGATGGGACAAGAGGACATCTTTGTCGAATAGATATGTATAAACCAAAAGAGGAGGATTGTTGGCCATTGATAGTAATGTAAACCAAAGCATCTATAAAAAGCATTTTGATAGTGCTTAAATTTTTAGGGCCAAAACCAAGGGCTTGCAACATGGCCAGAATGGAAGGCCACTCAATCCTCTCATAAGCTTTGGCAAAATCAATCTTGAAAATAAGGCTTTATGTTGAGATTTCCTTTCCTATTACATTCCCTTCTAGACAACTATGATGTTATCTAGGATGTAGCTATCATTGATGAATCTTGTTTGCTTTAGACGAATGATGATATGCAAGAGGTCATGCAATATAAGAGCAAGGGCTTTAGTAATAATCTTATAGGAGACATTGAGAAGAGTAATTGACCTCCAATTAAAAATGTCCTTAGGGTCTCTAGCCTTAGTAATGAGCTTGATATTGCCCTTATTTATTAGCAAGACCAAGGTGTCCATCCTAAGGGCTTCCAAATAGATTTGATATAGGTTTGGACTCATTGTGTTCCATAATGCCTTATAAAATTCATAAGGAAATCCATTAGTGCTAGGAGCTTTTTGATTGGCCATGGAAAAGGTTGCAACTTTAATTTCATATTGTGTCAAAATATTATTGTAGAGGGCTTGTTGGGACATCGAGAGGTACTAAGAAACCACTTATAAATACTATTGTAGAGCAAGGTACTAAGTAGGGGAGGTATCTTGCACTATATCTGAGAGGTATAAAAGAACCCTTATCCCTGTTGGATATACTTGATAGTTTGGGATGGTTTGTGGCCTCTGGTCCAAAGAAAAAATTCTTTGGATGCTTTGTCACCTCAAGTGAGCTAGTGTAGTCTGGCCTTGAGTTGGGTTCCTTGGCTACATAAGTGTCAACCACCTATTGCGGATGCCTCAATTTGGCTACCTCTAATTGGAGAGAGGTAAAGCAAGGTTAGGATTTGAGAGCCACAATGGCTTTCTTGAGTCTGGAAGAAGTGGTTGCATAAGACTATCAACAAAAGAGGGCCAATTTATGATCGTATATGCACAGGAAATGTGTGGTGCATTCAATTGTAGTGTTCCACCACTCCATGCAATCGTTTGTAGAATTAGGATGAGGTGCTAAATTCCACACATGGAAAATGTGGCCTAGAGAAGGTGGGTGGCATAGTAATGATGTACTAAAGTAGAAATGGCTATTTAAAACAACCCTCCCACATTGTAGCCATTCAATGCAAAACCATATGGGGGAGTGGTTCGAGAGAACAACCTCAGGGAGAGGTTCCATCGAGAGACCCCGATGGTTGCCAAAATTAAATGTGTGTTATTCTGATAACATCGCCTAATTGAGGTGTTTGAGGATTATGTTAGAGCCAACTTGCATATTGAAACATGTGAACTAAGGAAGGCATAGTTGGTACCACCTAGTATTGGGATAAAAAAATCCTAATTTTTGATGTATGTATAACCAAATGGATGTTGTACCAGTTGTCCAGTCCATGCGATGTCCACCTTGTTTATCGAAGCCATATTCAATCATAATGAAGTTGCCACATATGACCCTTGTGGTTGAAGACAAAGCCAAAGATGTGATCGTTCTATGGCATCATTTGAAGTATAGACATTAATAACCCCCAACACATGGTTATTAATGTGGAACATGGTCCATAATGCTTGATTTGTGGGGTCGCAACCATCATCCACCAGTTGGTACCACCATTACGCTACCACGAGGGTGGCGGCACTGCTTGGACCTGGCTCATAGTTGCTATGTAGAAAAAACTTTTTGGCCAAATGATGCGATAGGTTGAAGATAACAAAAATTCTAAAACTTTCACTTCCTATAAATAGAGGATTCCCATTTCTAGAAAGTTTAAACATATTTTTTGAATTGCAAATTTGTGTTTGAAGTCCGTTAGACCCCAAACATTCCAAGAGAGGAAGTTCATGGGGGGAGGAAATGTAGCAGCATATCCTTGTTGCTAAGATACTCCAACACATTGTACTTGTTGGAGGAATTAGGAACATAATTGCCCAGTTGAAAACTGGACATATGGAACAACTTCTCTAGAGTGACATCTTCTTCTGCAAATCTCCTTTCGGGTTACGGGAGCACCTTGCACTTGTCGTGGGAATATACTGGAGGACTAGCCAGTGGAGCAGACCGTGAAGCAATCACAATTGCAATCCTTGAGATACGAATCTATTGACATCGAGATCTCAAAGAAACTACATACAAGTTGGTGACATTGATATCTAAGTAGATCACACAATAGGGACAAGTAAAGCCCCACCATACTGAGTGTGCCCACTCTTCAGCCCAAGGAGGATAGTTGGACGATTGTGGATGGGTGTAAAAATACATATTGTCGCTAAGATAATCCAACACACTGTAGTTGTTGGACGAATCAGGAACATAATTGCCTAGCTTTAAACTAGACATTGAAGTTGCTTCTCTAGAGTGGCATCTTCTTTTGTAAATCCTAACTTTTCAGGTTGTGGGAACACCTTGCGCTAATCAAGGGAATGTACTAGAGGACTATTCGATGGGATAGATTGCGAAACAATCACAATTGCAATTCTTGAGATATGAATATGTTGAGGTGGAGATCTCAAAGAAACTACATACAAGTTGCTAATGTTGATATCCGAACGGATCACACAACAGAAATAAACAAAGTCCCATCACACCGAGTATACTCACTTCCCGACCTAAAGAGTATAATTGGATGACTGTGAACAGGTGTAAAAATACGTGTTAAGCTGCTTATAAAGAGTGCATCTCTCAAAGCCGATGGAAAAAGTGCAAGAAGGAAAAAGGCATGCGATTTTGACTCTTGTGCCTTTTCAATACACCTAACTCATGCGAATATTTATGCCTCTTTCTTAGGTTAGTGAGTGAGCGGAAGGTGACTTCAGCCAGATTCGAACCGTCGTCGACCGCAGACAAACCGGACTAACGAAATTACCAAAACACCTGTCCGCTGATTTGATTCGACCCAAAGCTTTTAAGCGGGCATGACAAGGTTTGTCTTTACATCGTGTTTTGTGTTTGAGTCCAAAGTTTACCATTTAACTTTACAAAGAAAATTATCGTAGAGGAAGATTGTCTTTAAATTGAAAACCATGGAGGTGGACGGGTCTCAAAACTTGTATACCCTTTGATTAATTAATTCCAACGCTTGGAATGCAACCGCCTTCATTGTTACCGCTTCATTGTTGTTTGCGTGTTTGCTGCCTCTGCCTGTCGGAACCGAAGGGAGGATTCATGGTCAGACGCCCGTGTCCATGTAGAACCAACTGTTGACTCACGAAACTGACGTAAGCCAGAAGGAGATTATGTATGGAATAGAATGAAAAAACAGCCGACTTGATGGAAGATTTTATAAATATATATCGAGCGTTACGGATTTTGTGCTTGACTTGCAACATTTCGAACGATTTTCTCTATCCTTCCTGTGACAAAGGATTAACCGAAGACAATGCCATAAGGATAAGTAATCCCGTTATGGTACGTCCGTTTCAATGCTCGATAACTAATTGAAAAAACAACAATTAAGGCTGTTTCTAGGGACATTTGACGTGGTTTGCAGTGATGTTTAACGTCTGTTCCATTATTCCCAAAGTGTTGTCAGCTCTACTGTACGTCCCTTCAAAAACAAGGCACTTTATGACAATAATTGTGTTCCATTTTGGCTGGACATACTGTCCCTTCAAAAAAAAAGCCAGTCAGGACACTGTGCGACAGTAGGATCAGTCAACATCAACATCAACATCAAGTCGACATGGATCCACTGTTAAAAGTCATTACGCTACATCCTTATGCACACGCTGAATCTTTTGCGTTCACACACATACAAACGTACATGTTACATTTTGTGAATAAAAGTTTATATTTTAGAAGTAACTTTAGTTATTGTACAAATTAAACCATTCATTTAGCCAATAACATCAGTGATGGCTAATTGATACAAGACTCGATGGCATTAAGATTTTTAATTTTATAAAACTTCAGAAGTGTTTCGGAAATAATTGTGTTCCATTTTGGCTGGATATACTGTCCCTTGAAAAAAAAACAACAAAGCCAAAGCCAGTCAAAAAAAACAACAAAGCCAGTCAGGACACTGTGCGACAGTCGGATCAGTCAACATCAACATCAAGTCGACGTGGATCCACTGTTCCTTAAAAAAAAAAAAAAAAGCCAGTTTATTACGCTGCATCCTTATGCAAATGCTGAATCTTTTTCGTTCACACACATACAAACGTAAATGTTACATTTTGTGAATAAAATTTTATAATTTAGAAGTAACTTTAGTTAGTGTACAAATTAACCTAATCATTTAGCTAATAACATCAGTGATGGCTAATTGATACAACACTCGATGGCAAGATTAAGAAACTTAATTTTATAAACTTCAAAGTGTTTCGGAAAGGACTTTTATTGTTATAGATCTTAATTTTATAAAACTTCAGAAGTGTTTCGGTAAAGACTTTTATTGTTATAGATCTTTTTATACATATGCTGTATTAAAGTTTTCTTTGTGTTATAGATCTTTTAGATATATTTAAAAAAATAATAATTCTTCTTGTCTTGTATGGAGGTTAAATATAGATTTTTTTGATAGGTGTATATTTTACATGCTCAGCATACGTACTTGATATATTATTTTTTAATGTTTTATTATGTCATTTTCACAATGAGGTATTGTATAACTTTTGGTAAAAATTCCTCTTGTTTTGTAGAGAGGTTAGATATAGATTTTTTTAGATGGGTGTATACTTTACATGCCTAGCACAAGTACGTGATATATTATTAATTAATGTTTTATTATGTCATTTTGACAATGAGGTATTGTATAACTTTTGGTAAAACTTTTTATTTTCATTGTTTAGATTATTTGTACAATTAGTAGTGTAATCCAACAATTATTAATGTTGTATTCTTTAATGTTAAATATGATGTTTTACCTACTTTTTTTTTGCGTGATTATCAACATTCTTAAACTTTAGTCTTTTTATCCTGTGCATGTGACCTTGCTTTATCTTATTTCTTTTTTACTTGTTTTTTCTTTTATCTCAACTATTTGTTACTATATTAAATTTGTAGAATATTTTGTAGGAATAAGAGGCAAATAGTTCTTGCTCTTAACCTCACGTAGTTGGAGTTTTTTTTAAAGTTGTTACTGTATAGTTGTAAGATATCAAACATGATTATGACAGGATTCCATTTTGTCTATAAATATTCTTCAAGCACTGTAAAGTTGTTACACTTTATCCAACTAAGGGTATATTTTTGAATAATAGTTTTATTTTTGTTTTGGTTTAATATGTAGAATAGGTTAAAGATGTGATAATATCTTTCTACTATAGCCAAGAAAAGACCCTTGTTTGAATAAAAAATGGATCAATAATCTATTATAGTAGATATATTTTTCTTTGTGTTACTTATTCTGCTTATTTTATAAATAGGTTAGATATAGATTTTCTTTGTCGATGAATGTATAATTTACATGCTTTATGTCAAACATGTTTGACAATGATGCTTTGTACAACTTTTGCGAGAGGTTTCTATTTCCACTACTTAGACTAGTAATGGAGTTCATAGTGCAACCCCAAAAATTATTAATGTTGTGCTCTTCAATACCAAGTACACTTCACATGCTTTATGTCAAACATGTTTGACAATGATGCATTGTACAACTTTTGCTAAAGGTTTATATTTCCACTACTTAGACTAGTAGAAGAGTTGATAGTGCAATTCCAACAACTACTAATTTTGTACTCTTCTTAGACTAGTAATGAAGTTGATAGTACAACCCCAATAATTATTAATATTGTGCTCTTCAATAACACATTATAATGTGTTACGTACCTTTCTTCCTATGATTAACCACATTCTTCAACTTTAATCTCCTTCTACTATAGTCAAGAAAAGACCCTTGTTTGGATAAAAAGGATCAGTAGTCCATTAGAATAGATATGTTTTTCTTTGTGTTACTTATTCTCCTTATTTTATAAATAGGCTAGATATAGATTTTCTTTGTCAATGGGCGTATACTTCACATGCTTTATGTCAAACATGTTTGATAATAATACATTGTACAACTTTTGCTAAAAGTTTCTATTTCCACTACTTAGACTAGTAATGGAGTTGATAGTACAACCCCAACGTTTTTTCATGTTGTGCTCTTCAATACGAGGTATACTTCACATGTTTTATGTCAAACATGTTTAACAATGATCCATTGTACAAATTTTGCTAAAGGTTTTTATTTTCACCACTTAAACTAGTAGTGGAGTTGATAGTGCAACCCCAACAACCATTAATTTTGTACTCTTTTTAGACTAGTAGTACAACTCCAACAACTATTAATATTGTGCTCTTCAATGCCACATATAAAGTCTTACCTCCTTTTCTTTCTATAACTAACTACATTCTTCAACTTTAATCTCTATGATATATGTGTAACATTGCTTTATCCTAACCTTTTCCCAAAATTTTCCTTTAAATCAACTTGATACATTTTTCCAACCATTTTTTTTAACACAAACCATTAGATACTCCTATTGTTAGTGATTTATCATCACATTTTTAATAAATATTTTTTCCTTTTTGCACAAAACATTGAACATTCATATTGGTAATTTATTATTAAATTTTCAATTGTTTTATTTTCCTTGGTATAACTATTTGCTATTTAAATAAATATCCTTGCTAATTAATATATATATATATCAAGCGTGATAAACATTATTTTATTTGGAGGAAACCACCGGTAAGCGTGATATATATCAAGCCATCGAAGAAGGGTACGTCCGATATTTGGAGGAAACCACCGGTAAGCCCGTTTGGGAAGTAGCTCATCCTAATCTTTTACATGATACATGACCAGCCTTTTAACGCGAGATTGGTAGTGGATCACCTAGGAATCGGATTGCAGGTCTGCGAGGAACATGACAAAATTCCAAGAGATGAGATTGTGGAAAGGACAGTGAACGCTGTCATGGCAGACGAAGTTGGAAAAGAGATGCGTGAGCGGACACGCAAGCTAAAAGAATCGATTGATGGAGTATCGTATGAGCTGAATGTTTCCGCGTTTGTATCTTACATCCTCAGCATAAAGTGAGGGTTAATTTGATTTAAATTTGCTGTAAGGTCCACTGATAGATGATGTGTGCAATTATATTTGTTTCTCTTAAGCCAGTCTGGCAGAGAATAATATTTTATATGAAATGCTTCCAGCCGTAGAGACGTTTATTGTACTCAACGTATTCTTGAGCAATCTCAGATACACTTAAAAGTACTACTACTATGCACTGAATTTCAAATTTACCACAAAATTTTTGTTCAGTAACTAGTGGTTAGTGGGAGTCAAATGCAAAAAGTTACCTGCTTGAATGATATGGTAGATCGTGCAAAAATTTTAACGGACTAGCCAGGCAACATCTCGTATTTATGTAGATGGAATTGTATTTTTATTTATTTAAAAAAGTTTTGTTTGTTATTTTAAAAATGTTTTATGTTTCGATGTTTTGTAGTGGTAGTTTTACCCCGACTTTGGAGGACTATGATGTGAGACTAAGGATATTTAACATACTTGGTTGAATATAATTATCCTTTCTGAAATTAAAAAGAAAATTAAGAAAAAGAGTTTGGATTTCCTAAAAGAGTTGATAATATTAGTTAAGACATGGATTAAAAGGATAGATTTTCATTTTTCTTTTATTTAAAGATTGTTACTATGGAGAGTGAAATAGAAGGTGATAAAGATAATGAGATTTTATTTATCGAGGTTAGTTTTGCTAATGCAAATACTAATAGAGAATCCCTTAACCTTGAGGCTATAAGGAGAATGTAAGATTTTGAAAACAAAGGAATATTTAGGGTTTTTCTAGAGCAAGGTTATAACGAAGAAGTAGTGGACTACTTAATGGATATTTATGAGGATGTCTCCATCTTTGATTGTGGAAAAAAGTCTCCTTTATAAGCATTCAAGAATGGGTGTGAACCAATGATGATTTTATAAGAAGACATACAACTCTTGGAAAAGAGTGATGATTCAGATATGTCCTCTTTAGAGCAAGTACAAAATAGGCCACACCTCTCTAATTAGGGCTATGAGGGATAATATATGAACTTGAAAGGAGGAAATTCAAAGAAGAATCTCTTCGAAGCACATAAAAATGCAACCAAGTACATTTGAAGGAAGATTAATAGAGCAAAATTAGTTCTAGGAGAAGATGTAAAAAATAGGGAAAGTCATTGAACTCTCAGAGAAAATGCTTATTGGGAGGTTCTATAGGCATGCAATTTCTAAAATATTCTTGGCAGATTGGATGGAAAAGGAATGGATGGAAGTTCTAGGGTAAGAGGATGATTGTCATTTTAGCTCAGGACTAAGGAAGATAAGCCAAATATTATATCAGATAAATAGCTTTGGGGTCACATTTATTAATTTTCAAATGGTGGGACCTTTGTTTTGACATGAGGACCATTCGAATACCTTCTCACCCTATATGGGTAAAGTTACATAGGTTGCCATTAGAATTTTAATTTAGACATGTTTTCCAAGCCATTGGCAATTGCATTGGTTCTTTTTGGAGGTGGACAAGAGGTATCAATCCTCATGAATGAGGATAATGACTAGAATTCTTGTTGATGTGGATTGAAGAGATGGGTTGATGGAGGAAATTGTGTTGAAGTATAACAAAGGGATACATGTTTAAACCCTAGACTATATTGGTGTGCATTTTAGGTGTGCAGATTGTCATAATTATGGGTATATTGCAAGGGATTGTTCACTTAATTTTTCAAGGAAGGTTTGGCATTATAAGGAAGATAGAGGGATCTTTAAGGGTGATAATGAAATGCAATTTTCTCTTCAAACACATAATTTATGGTCTGATTATATTATTGAATCATTGCATGAGGAATACAAGCTACAAAAATTAGGGAATGTTTTATTAAATGTAGAGAAGGTGAAGTCAAATATTTTTTTTCCAGATCAAGTGATGGATTCAAAATCATCTCATATTAAAGTAAGGCTAGGATCTCAAAGCAAAACTTGGATGTCATGCTCTTGGACCAAAATACAAGCTTTCAAAGTAAATCTACTATCAAATATCATACAAAGCCTCCACTAGAAGAAGGTAAGGGTGTAATTGAGGGGCAATGAGGATCCTTAAACAACCAAAAACTATGGCAATATGTGACGAGTGCTGCTTTCTAAACTACCATACATACTCCCCATGATAGAGCTAACTCAAATATTTTATAAGAGTTGCTTGAAGCCAATCTCCTTGTTGTTGCAACTCCAACAGTTACCAACTCTTGAAGATGCTCTAGCGTAAGCTACAATAATAAAGTACTTAAAAATTCAAGAGGGGGAAATTGTGAAGCCCTTCAAGGAGTGGACTAAGAATACCAAGAATAATCTGGTGCAACCAAAGTTGACATCAGTCAATCAAGTTGCCATTAGTATTTCAGGGCCTATGCAACCAATGCTGCCTCATTAGCCCAACTATCAGGCCACACCTAGAAATGACAACAAGGAAAATCAAACAAAACAAGGGCAAAACCATCAACATCACCTTAAGCGATAATTTATGCCTATTTCTAAGTCCATGGACTCTTTATTTGAGCACCCCTGTGTAGCTAATGTAATTAATCTACCTAAAAGTTGACCTATCGATCCAAACACACCAAAGCCCAAAGGATATCGTGAAGACCTATATTGCAAGTATCATAAGAAAAATGGGCATGCAATGTATATGTGCTATAGGTTCAAACACCTAGTGCATAATATGATCGATAGGAATGACCTTCAGGTTGATAACCCTTTTGCACCAAATAATCAATAGATGAGTGTTTTTAAAGACTTGTTGCCTACCCATGAGGAATAGGAAAAGCCAGTACCACAAGTGAATGAGGTCAATAAGGAACCCCCTAGACAAGGGTTCATCGGTATAGTCAAAATTATGATAAGGAACAAGCATTACCCAAGTTCAGTCACACCACCTATAGCTTTAAGTGATGTTCCTTCAATGTTATAGCCTTTGCTACCTCTAGTGTAAAACCTTCCACCTCAGTCGATGGTCATGATAAAGAGTAAGTTTGCTCAAATCTTGAGAACAACATCGGCTTGAATTTCCATCTATGAGCTTATTCAGCAATCACCACCTCATCGAGAAGCTCTAATGGAGATCCTCAAGTCGATTGAGCTACAATCCTAAGACACGTCTTTAAAAATTTGGAGTTACAAGCAAATCAGACCCTAGAGGAGAACTCAAGGAACCAAATGACATGGTGGATCCTCCCTTGCACATCATCACATGTGTAAATAGAATGCCCTATAAGAGATTTTTGATTGATATTGGTTCCTCCAACAACATCATCACCACAACTACTCTCAAACATCTAGGGCTTCTAGCATCCCATATTATTGTATCCACATATACCCTCTAAGCATTTAACGATGCTATATGCTCAACAGTTGGTACCATAGTATTACCTATTCAAGTGGGATAAAAGACCATACCAACACTATGCCACATCTTGGAGGGTGAAATAGCCTACAATATCTTGTTGGGTAGACCTTGGATTAGAGATATGAAGTGTGTACCATCCATCACTCACCAATGTATGAAGTATACATATGAAGGGTAAATACATGTTGTCTCTACAGATTTTGAGCCCTTCAAATACTGCAACTTGGTGCATCAAATCCTTGATTTGACCTTACTTTCAACCCATATGGATTTCCAATCAAATATATCCAGCCAAGGTCTGACTCCTTCACCATCACCTTCCATCAATCCATCACCATATTTTTCCATACCATCCTCATAATCAACACCCCTAGATATACCTTCATCATCATTGAATCCTCTATAGAGAAATATGGGGAAAAGACCTATTGATGAGATCTCTCCAACCATATCCACCATCTCCACAAATGAGATTCCTATTCTAGCAAATGAGGAACCATATTGTGAGGTAAACATTGAATCAAATAAAGCCTCGCTCCTATCTCTGTCTTCACTGCAACAAGTCATAGTTCATCTAGGTATCATTGGTTTAGGAGAATACCTGGTTAGGAACATCACAACTCCTACCATTGAGACAGTGTAATACATGGGTTGACCTCATCTTCTCATAGGTACTATCGTACCACTAGGTTTACCCCTAAATAAAAAAAATTCATTTATGGGGTCTCTACTATGGCATAGAACCATATCAATAGCAAGAAGAGGACGAAGATATCTTTTTCTGAGTATATTAACTACATGTTCAATCCTGACTTCACCATGAGATATATTCATGTCTACAATTAACATGGCTATGATTTGGGATTGTATGAGCAAGGCACTCATATTCCTTACCAACCATTGTATCAAATTCCATATGATAATTCTGGTTTAGAATGCAACAGGTATGTACCTCTCAATTTCCTCACTAATAGTTTAGAGTGCATGAGCCTAAAATATAAGTATGAGCTTCCATGTGATCCATACACCAACCCTAATTGAGCCTATTCACTAGGGTACTACTTCCCTGCACCCATGCAAGATCAAGAGATATCTCATGATATTAGCCAATCATATAAAAGAGGTGAAATTTTGCTTACCCATCCACATGATAGTGAGGAACAAGATCAAGGGTCTCCCTATGAATGGACATCTTATGATGAGTCATATTACAAAGTGGCTTGTATCAAATATTCTAGTTTGCACGTCGAATACATAGGAATCATCTCATTGGATGATGAACACGAGGGCTATATATGTATGTTCCTATTACAACACGTTGTGTGGTGATAGCTTCTACCTTAAGAGTAACAAGCTCACCCATAATTGCATTGACCACCTCTAGTTATTTCGATTACACCACAACCACCTCCACAAGTTTTGTGACAACCTAATGTCAATAGACCCCCTCATTCACCTAGAGGAAATCACCCATCCATCAACATGATTTCCATAGACCTTTTTGCACCCCTGTGAGATTTGAATAACCCATCAAATCCACTACACCTCTACTTGGAGGTAATCAACTTTGATAGGGGAGATTCTCCACCTATCAATTGCCATCCAACTTTCTCAATTGCCATATAGTCATATCCTACACTATTTTCACAATATATCTTGTGCAGGCTAGCCAATATTGAGTTACAAGTGAGTCACCAACACAATGATTTACAACAGATCTTGAATTGACTCACAAGTATCGAGTTACGGTTGAGTCATCCAAAATCTCAACCCCTTGATTTTCAGGATCAACCCCCTCCTATGGAGTCCACTGTAAAGTCTCAACAGAACCTAGGGCAAAGACAACAATTCCATCAACCTTACACATTTACTCCCTTGTTAGAACCCTTAGCATCATTCTTAAATCGATTGTATGAGGCACATGTAATCATGCTTCCTGAGATTCATCCGTTGAAACCTAATAAGCATAGATCAAAGCCACACAGGCAAAACACATATTGTGTTTACCATCGACAAAAGGGTCATGACATCCAAACATGTTACCCCTTTAGAGAGTTAGTTCAAGATATGATCGAGAGGCAAGAACTTCATATAGGAGTCTTCTAGGACCCCTTGCCTGCAAACAAAGTAAACACAACACCTAGTTATCAAGTCAAACAACCCAATTAGGTGCACATTAATCTACCTTCCCAAGGGTTTTTAGGAATGATCAGTGTTGTAATAAAAAAATAGGAATATAAAAATTTATCTACATAACCTGTGGCATCATCGAATGTTTCACCTTCACTCGTCTCATCTCAGTGGGACATTGGCACTACCAAAAATTACACATCATAGTAGGGGGGTCAGTTTCTACTACTCCCCCTAGCCAAGCTAATAATAGTGCATCAAACACAATGCACATTAGGGGTACACAAGGTATCACATCTTCCTCCTAAAATTATAAAGTAATTCAAGTTACAAAAAGCTCCAAAGGTATCTATAAACCCTTTGGTCAACCTAAAAATCCCCAAAGGTATTCATGAACCCTTTGGTCAACCCAAAATGCTCCAAAGGTGTCTATGAACCCTTTGGTCACTCCAAAATGCTCCAAAGGTGTCTACAAACCCTTTGGTCAATCCAAAATGCTCCAAAGATGTCTATGAACCCTTTGGTCAACCCAAAATGCTCCAAATATATCTACAAACCCTTTTGTCAATCAAAAACACTCCAGAGGTGTCTACGAACCTTTTGGTCACCCAAAAATTCTCCAAAGTCATCTACGAACCCTTTGGTCACCCTAAAATTCTCTAAAGGTGTCTACGAACCCTTTGGTAAATCCAACCCCAAAGGTATCCATAAACCTTATGGTCACCCAAAATACCCCAATGGCACCCCATAAGTCCATTGGTCACATATATATACTTATATATTAATCAAAATCCAAAAACATCATCAAAAACATCAAAAATACAAAAATATTACATTGCATCACATTGCATACCATTGCATTATACAATCACTTGCATTAGACATACCCATCATTGCGTTTTGCATTGTAGAGTTACTCATACATGTCTAGTAGTAGTTCTATATACCAGCTATCCTTCATAGTCAAGTCTATCAAAAGTCATCATTCACATCCATCTACATTACAATCATCATCTACATTTGTGCTTGTTCCCCTTAACCTAGTATGTTGTTAGAAGGTGTCTTTAGGGTTTTCTATCACTCAACCATCTTTATTTTTCTTTTCAAATTTTGTAGAAAGCTAGTATGATTTTTAGAAGGTAGAGTGTTTCTTTGATTGTACCTTGTACACGTCAAAATCCCAACACTTTTTCACATTGATAAATCCAAGTTTTGCACAAGGAAGGATAAAACCTACAAAGTGGTCTAGGTTACCTTAAGTAAAAATTTTACCTTGCTTGTCCCCCTGTGTGAATGGTTAAAAAATGCTAAGAATTGACAAAAGGAAAAGCTCCTCCCTACCCAATTTCCCAACATAAACTATGGTTTTCACCACTATCAATAAGAAAAACCCCAAAAAGCAAAAATCAAAAGCAAAAATAAATAGTGATTTTTATCACTAAACAAATCCCTTGCTCAAAGAAATAAAAAATAAAATAAACAGTGATTTTTATCACTAACTATGAGCAAGTATCCCAGATCAAATAAAAGAAAATAAGGGAGTACTAAACTTGAATTCTTGGAATTCTTAGTATTTGACAAACCATAAGATGATCCTCATTACAGGTTAGGTGGCATCAAACCTGACAGACAATGGCGGTATCCTTATGCATGATGATATGTATATCACATTAGTATATTACGTGTATACAGAGCAATGTTCATATGCAGATGAGCTAGCTTTTGGTAACCTGTACTACCTAGTGGTCTAATATAACTACATACAAAACCCAGGATCATGATATTCATAGGGTGATTTTAAGTACAGATGGGCTATATCAATCTTGTTTGGCTTTGGGGTAACTTTAGGTGTATCATAACAATGAAATCACTTGCACACACAGGTATATTGAGTATCTAGGTCATCCAAGCAAATTCATACCTTGTCAAAAAGTATTACATGGTTAGTATATAAATTTTGATCAGTTAACTAGAGTTTTTGAGTCATGAAAATCTCAAATACATCCTATAACATCCTAGTATTCATTATATTTTATCACATGTATGTCAGTTTACATTTTCACAAATCCATTATGTAGTCTCATGAAAATATTAAACATGAATCAATGAATTCTATACAGTCTATGGTGCTAACATAGTATGTCATATAGTATTAATATGTTATCATACAGATCAACAAATAATCCATATCATTATGCATACAAACATTGCATATCCTCAAATAACATCATAGTACAACACATGCATCCATTAATGCATCCATAAATCATAATACATAATGCGCCTAATGATCCAAAATATCAAAATTGAAAATCGAGCAAATATTTTTAAACATCAACCGAGGCATTATTGGTATCATACCTCCGCTAATCAGCAATAAAAAAAATAAGCAATAAATTTAAAAATGTCCCAAAGGTATCCATAAACTCTTTGGTCACCCAAAAAACCCTAAAGGTACCCATAAACCCTTTGGTCATCCAAAAAGCCCCAAAAGTACCCATAAATCCTTTTATCACCCAAAAATCCCCAAAGGTATCTATAAAGCCTTTGGTCAATCCAAAAAACCCCAAAGGTATCTATAAACCCTTTGGTAAACCCAAAATACCCAAAGGTATGAACCCTTTGGTCACCCCAAAAGCCCCAAAGGTATCCATAAACCCTTTGGTCACTCAAAATTCCCCAATGGCATCCAAAAATCCCATTGGTCAAATATATATACATATATTTTAATCAAAAATAAAAAAACATCACAAAAACAACACAAAAATAAAAGAAAATGACCTAAAACCCACCAAAAATAGGTCAAATTTGGTTAAAATTCACTCTAGATCAATATGGTATCAAATTGCTCATGGATGAATGGAAAATTATTTACTTCAATCTCTAAGAAGACCACAGTGGTCGAACCATCCCATGGGAATGATATATTCAATTCCTTTCTTCCAAGAACTATCAACAAAATCATCAACATCCTTGCAAAAATGCTCCATTTTACAATGGGTAAAATTGAAGGAAACCCTAACCAAGTCATATGGGTCAAGTGACTCATCAATTTTATCACTGGTAATTCTCTCATTCTGTTTCTTGGCAACTCAACAAACAAAACAAAACAAACCCAACAGCAAATTGCGTTCATCAAACGAATCATTGACAGAGATAATCACGCCCCTGCTTGGGGAAGAAAACAAGCAAAAAATTCAATTAAAAAAATTCTTGTCATTCTAAAACCATGAAGTAACATAGAACTTCCTCATGATTAAATAATGTTCAACATCAAGTAAGCCTTACCAGAAAGGTTGTACTTGAATCAAGTTCCTTAGCTCATCAAAAGCAAGGATTCAAGAACACATGCTCTTTCCATTATTAAGGCATCTAAAGTTGGTTAGGTTATTGAATAACCTTAATTATTTGATATTTTAGTTATCTATTTTTGCTCAACGCTATGTTGCAAACAATGCATCCCAAAATGGGGCACCTGTAGACACCAAAATCGTGTCAATTTGATTAGACAACCAAGGTATTGTTTAATTTGACACCCTATAGCCCCTTGGGAAACCCTTAGAGGTTACACAGTGGTCCTAAACATTTTTGTGAGGTTCTACCCCACTTTTGAAAAGTATTGGGTCATGTAGACATGGTTGTCCCACCCTGGGATGACCATAGTTCATGGTCATCCCACCCAGGAACGGCCACCAACGACCATCCGTGGGTAGGATGACCATGATCTTTGACCCCAAAAAAGTCAAAATTGGGATAAATGGCACCCATAAACTACCATTTATTCCTATTTGAGCATGCTAGTGAGAGGACACATAAATCTCATGACACATTGCAGATTGGAGACCAAAAAGGTAGATTCCTTCCCCCTCCAATGCATGGCGACCTTTGGGATAAATGGTGACCCTGGCCTCGCATGGCCTCACATACCCATTTGACTAAATTCTCTATTGGTCTATAAAGTGTATCAATTCCACCCAATTTCAGAGAGGAGTCTTTCCATATTTCACCACGGAGTGCTACCAAGATTTTCCCCCATTTTATTGTGCATTTTCCCTTGAGATCTCCATCGAGCGAAGAAGGTTTTCAAGTGTTTACAAAATGCACAATCTATTTACAAAACCTATCCATTTTATTGAATCCTATTCCCAAATTTTTTGATAATACCTATGAGAGTTTTTTGGACCAATTCCCAGAGGGTGCTAGAAAACCATCATATTTGGTGGTCATCCCACCTGAAGGCAACCCCCAATTTGTTAGTCCTAACCATCACACCCTTTGACAGCTACAAATTGGGACACAATTTTGTTACTATTTTTGTATAGGTCTATTCTAAATTATATTATATGCTTGTTGTTCAAATTTGGTCCAATTTGGAGTTGTTTTGAATTACTTATGACTTTTGTGTTTTGTAGTCCTAAATGCCTCACCCTATGATGACCATGAATTGGAGTGCAATTTATTTACTATTTTTGTATAGATAGTTTCTAGACCATATTATATGCTCTTTGTTCAAATTTGGTGCAATTTGGAGTTGTATTGCCTCTGTTATCATGTTTTTGGGAGTTGCAGGTCTGAATGCCACACCCTAGGATAAAAAATATAGGTATAATTTATTTACTATTTTTTATTAGATCAGTCATAAAGCACATAATATGCCTAGATCTCACTTTTGGTAGCATTTGGAGAAATTTGGAATAGTCTATTGCACTTTTCCTCTTTCAAGCTTATTGATGCATGCACCTTCACAGTTTCATCTTAATCCATTGAAGAACAACACAAGCTTATACTGAGAGGGGGGGTGAATAGTATAAGACCTCTTTTTACTTTTTCCTTTATACTTCAAAATAGTAAAGCAATATACCCAAAGCAATATCAAAACAATGCACAATATCATCCACAAAGTGACACCAATTTTAACGTGGTTCACCCAGAATGCTCGGGCTACGTCCACAAAACTTTTCTCTAAAATTTATCTCAAAGTTCTTTGGGAAACCTTCCCAATTACAATGTTTATGAGCCTCGGCCCAAAGGAGATACCTTCCCCCAATCTTAATTTATGAGCCTCTTCTCAAAGGAGATACCTTCCCCCAATCTGAATTTATGAGCCTCTGCTCAAAGGAGATACCTTCCCCTCTACTCTGGAAATGATCCCTCAGAAGATCAACTGCCTCTACCTCTTGCTAGCACATGGAACTTCTTTCCATTGAAGACCTCCTATCCTCAATGCTTAGCCTAAGAGACCTCTGCCTTCTATGATCATGTCCATAGTAGCTCAGCAACTTGTACCAAACACAGTCAGTTAGTCTAGTACAAGTCTTCCTCTGTCTGTCAGATCTGTCCAACTCTTGAACAAATCAATCCTCTGCACACAAGCCTTCTCAAAGACTTGCCAAATCTATCCTCAGGTTCTTCTCAAAGAACCAATGCACCTTTGTCCTCAAGTCCTCTGATAGAACTCTCAAAAACTCAGCTCACAAGTCCTCTGCTAGGACCTGTCCAAATCTGCTCACAAGTCCCCACCGAAACTTGTCCAAAAACTACTCACAAGTCCCCACCGAAACCTGTCCAAAACCTCAGCAAGCTCACCAAGAAAAACTTGCTTAGCATGAACCCACAAAGAGAATTGTTAGAGACCCAATGTGATTCATAAACCTCATAGAAGCATAAAGAGAATTGTTAGAGACTCAATATGTTCTATACTTAACTCCCAATCTCAACCTCAAGTCTCATAGAAACATAAAGAGAATTGTTAGAGACCCAATATGTTCTATACTTAACTCCCAATATCAATCTCAAATCAATCTCAATCTCAAAAGAATAAGATAGATGTAGTGTGCTTTTCTCAAAAATATGAAACACAACCCAACAATTGCCAACCATGCAATATCTCATATAACAATGATACTCATATTCTTTTTACCAACAATTAGGGTTTCAACAACAATGCTCATCAAACAAGGTTTAGTCAACCAACACCATTCAACTCAACATCAACCTTGAAGCATTCAACCAATCATCACAAGAAAAGGAAACAAGTAGAAATCCTTTTCCCTCCAAGGATATTTGAACAAAACAACCACCAACACAATATCACCAAATGCAAAGAATAACTTGCTCAAATCAACTCAATGGAGTAAGCCCAATATCATGTTTCAAGTAAAGCACTAACTTGATCAAAACAACCTCTATGGAAGCAACTCAACCATCAATATCAAAACAGCAAACTAAGGGTTTCATCATCTCAATGCAAGTAGCAAGACTTACCAACATAAACCCTAGTGCAAAAAATGCTTCCTCTTCCTCAACTAGAATTAGGTATTCACCCAAAAACTCATCAATGATTTTAATGCATAAACAATCTTCAATATCCAAAAAATAGGATTTATACCAAAAATACCTAGTAGACAACCTTTTCACTCCAAACTCAATTTCAGAAAAATATACCATCAACAATATACATGGAAGAAGTTGCCCATACCTTTACTTTGATGAAGAAAGAGAACTCAAAATCTGTCACAACACTAACTCTCAATTTGCCACCAATTAGAGTTAGCAACTATACAACAATATACAATAATAAAGATCCAAATTAACACCTTATTTCTCCAACTTAATAAAAACCACCGGAAGTATAATATACATACAAAGTAAAACCTCTTTACACCTTATTACTCCTCATAAACATTAAGCATCAATAAAACAATGTCAAAGCAAATATGATAACTTAACCTTATACCTCCAGCGCATTCATAGCCACTATCCTTTGCACACCGCGACCAAAAGAAAATTACCAACGAAGAGAATCGAACTCGGCACCTCTGCTTTCTAGTGCCTTCGCTTAAGCGCCACCGCCATTGGGTCACAAGTGCCCAATGAAGAAATACAGTGTTGCCCTATATTTTATCTTCCTTTGACGCCAAGAATCTAGAAAACGTAAATGTCTTCCTCAAGCCACATGCAAACTGGTGAGCGCTGTCCAAAACGTAACTTACTAGGCAACATAAATAATCATCCACACAGTGCAAACAGAAAACTGTTATCCTTCGTGCAATCCAATCAATCGTAGGTGAAAGCAAACTGCCGGATGTCAAAGTGCAAACTAAAAACGTAATTCGAGTGCAGTCCCAACAACTGTAGGTGAAGCGCAATCTGTCGGATGTCAAAGCGCAAACTAAAAATGCAAGAAATTTCTTGGCAACTCAATATCGATAATCAAATCTCAATGAAATACAATGCTTTCTTGAAGATCACAGAGCTACGATTTTCATTACTCGGAGTTACAACAACTTTAGAAAATCATCCCCACTTATATAGCCATTTCTCCTTAACTGTTTGACATCGGCGCTCCTCCAACGATGGCAACACATCGGTGAAATAATTATTTTTTCTCCGTCGCTTAAGGGTTGAAAGACCCTTTAATAATAATTAAAATAATAATTATTATTATTTTATTAATAATAAATTAAACTTAGACCCTTGTCAAAGGTTTGAGTTAATTTAATTATTAATAATAAACATGGACCTTCAAGGTTTTTCAAGAAGTAAAAACCTTTGCATTAAGTTAAGCTTGGTTTTTAATAAAAACCCTTAATGAGTCCAAATGGTTTTAAGAAAAACCTTTAACCTTGTCACCATGGTTTTAATAAAAACCCTTTAACATTATGAAGCTTCTCAAGATATTTTTGACATCACACTCTTTTTGATATCAACACAAAAATGCCTTTTGACATCAATGACAACTTATACAATTGAGCAAAGGCAATGTACCCAAAGTACCCAAAATTGCCAACATCCATACATGCTTTTAATCAATTTTTATTTCTTGTGTGTATACCCAGGTATCACAGTGCATAAGGAAGGAGAAACAAGCTATCAAAGTGATAGAATATATTGTAGCAACATCGGGAGCTTGCTCACCTCAATTGTGAGTGCGAGGAAGACATTGGAAGCACGCCTTGGATTGTTGGAAGGATTTGATCCTTTGATTTTTGTATTGAGTGTATCAATTGAGAGCCCTCAAGGGGACACTTTGTAACCACTTATTTGATATTTATATCAATATAAGGAGAACCACCCATTTATTTCATATATGTGTTATTTTATGCTTGTTTGAAGTGTCACTTTCATAGGGCTTAGATCAAGTAGAATAACAGATGCATTTCATTTACCCTTGCTAGGCATGTCATTTTTCTTCTCTATAGTGGCAATCACGATGGGACCCCTATCCCGTTTTATTTTGCAATTTCTTTACCATATTTTTATGCTTTGGATGTTGTAGGTACTGGCCATTATGGCCTAAAATGGCCCTTGATTCCCTAATTGGAACACCAAGGTGTAGCCACAATAGTCGTCCTAGGTAGGGATGGACTCCAAATTTACAAACATCACACCCCAGGATGACCACAAAATAAAGGGTATTCTGCTCAGATTTCTAGAAACAGCAGGGTCTTATGCTATCAAGGTAAGTGCCTAAACCTCCAGTTTGCATTTTTACTATTCAAAATTGCATAAATTTGGTTTTTTTGCTTCCCTTGTTTGCTTGAAAGATAGAAAAGGTAGATTTCACTTTTCTATAATCACAAAAACAACAAAAAAAATAAGAAAAATAGAAAATAACTAAGTAGAAATGCATTTGTATGGCTTACTTGCTTGTAGCCTACCTAATGGGTAGGTTATCATTTAGGATATGCATTTTGTAGGTTTACCTTTTTATCTAAGATTTTTGAAAGTGAAACATCCTTTTCATGCATTTAGTGAAGATTCATTGAGTGCTCCATGGTTTTACTTTCTTTAAGCATAAAAGGAACCACACACACCATGTTCCATCTAAACATTAGTGAGTTGGATTTCATCACCAACCACTAATAGAGACTAATGATAGTGGGTTTCATCTCCACCTATTGGCTCGAATCCTACAAACCCTATTTTTGGCCAAGGCTAGCTCTAAGATCCATCATAGTCCATGGGATATAGCACATATTTATCTTCAAAGAGGTATATCACTGACTGCAGGTGAAATGGGTGAGGACTGGTAGGACCTGTGCTCCTTGATCGGGTATGGGCTTCATCTACATACTTTGATGGGTTTATGTAACCATACTTTTATTGTCGGTTGTCGAGCTGTTAGTATATAGGTGAAATCCCTTTAACAAAATAATATCATCCAATAAGAGCAAAACACGTGACACAAGGTCTTGTTTGCAAACAACAAATCAAAACACACAAAACAATTTAGGAAACACACATAAATATTTAAAAGAGATAAACACTTGTATTATTGTGTGTTTCCATTCTTGTGTGCTATATTATTAAAATTTGTAAATGAGATAATCACCTAGGGTTTTGTAGGGAATACCAATGGTGTGCACCCACAACCAAGCCCATTAAGCGTGGACATTGTAGAGAGTAGACAAGAAGATACGAGTCATATTTGATTTAGCACTAAAGACATGTTCATACCTCCTTGGCAGCCTCCTACTCACCCAAGTCCCAGAATAGCTAGTTAGGAACTTCACCTACAAGGGAGACCTATGCAGGACACCCCTACAAGTTTTGATCCTAATCCAGGAATATACTACCAATATTTAGACACTTCACACACCTTCTTCCAATAATGGTAACCACACACTGAGGTGCTTATCTATAAAGCAATACCATAAATTCTTTTACCTCCTAGGTCTACCATTCCCACCTATTGACAAGAGCAATATTACACACACTAGGCAAGGCCAAATGATCAAAATTCATCCTTAAACTTCCCTAATAGGTTACAAAAACCTAAGTACCAATATGAGTATGATACTCATCTCTCGGGGTGAGCAAACTCAGCCCTTCCCTTCCTTATCAATGAAGGAAGGCATGAGGAAATTCTTTAATATCCTAAAGTCTATTACGCTACAAAAGCACCATGTGCCTCTATGTTAACTAAGTATAAATATTACTTGTCTAGGCTTGAACCTCATGTGAATGCGACTACCCTCGATCGAGTGAATCTTGTAATCAATATTTTAGATCATCTTGAATGAGATAGAACTCACTGTGATGCTTTTGGGACTCCTAGGCCCTGTATGATAGAGTAGATAAATTAAGCAGTTGCAAGATATGTTGAACACCATGCATAATTCAAGCAGCCTCGGTGAGACAAAGAATTCTTGGACCACTTGCACCAATTAGAGAAAGAAAGGATTGAATAACAAACCAATGAGCTATTTCAAAAAACCTTACATGAGAGGGTTCCTAACCCAAGTACCCATAGATAGGAGGTCCATTAGAGGTAACCTAATTTCAATAAAGATAGGCCTCCTAGGCCTAACCCAATGTTACATCATTGACCTCCTAGATCAAATCAAGACTTGCCTCCCCGACCAATCATAGAGCGCCTTCTGTAGGCATTTATACCTCCTTATAGGCTAGCTTAGGAGACACCTTATGGGACCTACACTAAGCATGAATTAGAAGTAAAATATCTTGAAGCACCTTTTGGAGGTAGAGTGAATGACATTTGACCACCCAAAAATAGGCCTGATGTTCCTTGCCCTCCCCTACAAGGTTGAAGTAAATAAGAGGAGATTAAATCATCTAATGCACACAAGGCATTACTAGAACGCTTAGAATCGATAGAGAACAAGACATTTGGGTTTGGGGTTTAGAAGCCCACTTTGCATCATATTTGTAATCAGCCACTTCACCCATTAGTACCTTCCCCTCCCTGTCCAAATTATTTCAATATGCTTAAGCTATATACGTTTAAAGGATAGGAAGATGCACATGAGCATGTCACCGGATTTTTGAATCACTACTTATGCATCTAGGAAAATGATGCCCTACTTTTGAGGATATTTATTCTTACCCTCTATGGGCATGCCATAGAATGGTACAACCAACTCTTGAAGTATAGAATCTACAGTTTTGAGCAGTTCGAAGATGCGTTCCTAGAGTGCTTCACCTTCAACACCAAGTGAAAGGTAACTCTAACTGACCTCACTGGGTTAAAACAGTTTGATGATGATTCAATCACAAACTATGACAATAGGTGGCTAGTGCTGCTTTCCAAGATACCATACTTACTCCCCATGATAGAGTTTAATTAAATATTTTCTAAGAACTTCTTTAATCCAATCTCCTTATTGTTTCAACTCCAATAGTTCCAACTTTTGAATATGCTCTAGTGCAAGAGGGTAAAATTGTGAAACCCCACAATAAGAAATGGACTAAGAATACCAAGAAAAATCCAATGCAACCAATGTCAACATCAGTCAATCAAGTTGCCATTAGTATTCTAGGGCCTCCACAACAAACACCATCTTAGAGGCCCAACTATCAGGCCACACCTAGAAAATACAACAAGGAAAATCAAACAAACCAAGGGTAAAACCAACAACATTGCCCTAAGCAATAATTTACACCCATTTTTGAGTCTATGGACTCTTTATTTGAGTGCCTCTATGCATCTAAGGCAATTAATCTACCTGAGAGTCGACCTATCGATCTAAATATACCAAATACCAAAGGATATCGCAAAGACCTATATTTCAAGTATCATAGAAAAAAGTGACATGACGTGTAGATGTGCTACAAGTTCAAACACCTAGTTCAGGATATGATTGATAGTAATGAACTTTAGGTTGATAACCCTATTACTCTAAACAATCAACAAATGGGTATTTTTAAAGACCCATTACCTACCCATGAGGAATAGGCAAAGCTAGTACCACAAGTGAATGAGGTCCATAAGGCATCCCCTAAACAAGGGTTTGTTAGCATGGTTAGAATTATGATAAGGAACAAGCGTTACCCAAGTCCAATCACACCACGTATGGATTCAATCGATGTTCCTTTAATGTCACAACCTTTGCCACCTCTAGTGTAAAACCTTACACCTCATCCAGTGGTCAAAATAAAGAGCAATCTTACTCAGATCTTGAGAACAATAGTGGATCGACTTTCCATATATGATCTTATTCAATAATCACCACCTAATCGAGAAGTTCTAATGGATATCCTCAAGTTTATCAAGCTACAACCCTAAGATACTAACTCCTTTAACAATTTTTTAGGGTATGTTTGGAAATGTATAGAACGAGTGATCACCTTTCATGAGGATGAACTCAAGATGGTACCAAATGACATGGTGGATCCTCCCTTACACATCATCGCATGTGTAAATGGAACACCCTACAAGAGAGTTCTAATTGATACTAGTTCCTCTAGAAATATCATCACCACAACTGCTCTCAAACATCTAGGGCTTCCAACATCCCATATTGTTGCATCCATCTATACCCTTTGAGAATTTAATGATGCTATATTCTCAATGGTTAGAACCATAGTCTTGCCCATTCAGGTGGGACAAAAAAACATACCAACCTTGTACCGCATCTTGGAATGTGAAATAGCCTATAATATCTTGTTGGATAGACCTTGCATTAGGGACATGAAGTGTGTACCATCCATCACTCACCAATGTATTATGTACACATATAAAGGGCAAGTACATGTTGTCTCTGTAGACCTTAAGCACTTCAAATACTATAACTTACTACATCAAATACTTGAGTCGACCTTATCATCAACCCATATGTATTTTCAACCAAATACATCCATCCAAGGTTTGACTTCTTCACCATCCTTTTTCATACCATCATCATAATCGACACCTATAGATATACCTTCATCATCATTGAATCCTCTATAAAGGAATATGGAGAAAAGACCTATTGATGAGATCCCTCCAACCATATCCACCATCTCCACATAAGAGTTTCCTAGTCAAGTGGATGAGGAACCACCTTATGAGGTAGACATCCATTCAACCCAAACCTCACTCCTATCTCCTCCTTCTCCACTTACACAAGTCATAATTCATCTAGCTACCATTGGTTTAGGATAATACCTGGTTAGGAACATCACAACAACTCCTTCCATTGAGAAAGTGCAAGACATGGGTTGACCTCATCTTCCCATAGACACTACGTGCCACTAAGCTTACCCTCGAATAATTTTTTTTTTATTTATGGGGGTCTTGAATATGGCATAGAACCCTATCAATAGTAGGAAGATGACAAAGAGCCCTTTTTTTAGGATATAAACTACATGTCCAATATTGACTTCACCATGAGATATCTTCATTCCTTTCATTTCGGTTCCACCACAACCACCTCCACAAGTCATGCAACATGTTGTAAATATCCCACCTCAACCACCTAGAGTAAATCATCCATCCATCAACGTGATTTCCAAAGACATTTTTGTGCCCCTACGAGATCCAAATAACCCATCAAATACATTACACCTTGACTTGGAGGCAATCAACTTTGATCAGGTAGATTCTCCCTCATCACCTTTTGAGTATTGGTCTTGTAATGAGATGTTAGAGCCATTTCATTTATCCCTAAGGATTGATCAATATGTCTTTCATGCTAAGGTTAAACCCAAATTTTAAATCAATGACATAAACCTAGCTGTCGATATTCATCTGATCCCTACTCCTAACCAATTGGAAAAGGAGTCTCATATGTCAATTGAGATAACTATTGACAAAGATATCAACTCAGATCCTAAGAATCCTTAATTTATCAAGTTATGGAAGATTCTATCCCCTCTAAGCAACCCAATTTCATAGATCTTATCACAGAGAAGAAGGAAGCTTTTGCATGGTCATACAAAGATAAGCTAGGAATGGATCCACCACCTATTAGTTGCCATCCAACTTCCTCAACAACCATGCATTCATTACCTACATTATTTTTACAATATATCTTGGATAGGCTAGCCAATATTGAGTTATAGGTGAGTCACCAACACAACGATTTACAAAAAATATTGAATCAACTCACAAGAATCGAGTTATGGTTGAGTCTTCCAAAACCTCAACCCCTTGATTGTTAGGACCAACCCCCTCTTATGCATTCTATTTTAAAGTATCAATAGAACTAGGGGTAGAGGCAACAATGTCATCAACCTCACACTTTTACTCCCTTTTTAGAACCCTTAGCATCGATCTTCAATCGATTGTATGAGGCATAGGCAATCATACTTCTTGAGATTCATCCGTTGAAACCTAATAAG
Source organism: Wollemia nobilis (assembly GCA_028583015.1). NCBI lineage: Eukaryota > Viridiplantae > Streptophyta > Pinopsida > Araucariales > Araucariaceae > Wollemia > Wollemia nobilis. The sequence goes on from JAQPPZ010003901.1 coordinate 52,245, forward strand.
CATAGGTCAAAGCCGCACAAGAAAAACACATATTGTGTTTACCATAGACAAAATGGTCACGACATCCAGACATGTTACTCCTTTAAAGAGTTAGTTCAAGATATGATCGAGAGGCAAGAACTTCATATAGGAGTCTTCCATGACCCCTTGCCTGCACACTAAGTAAACACAACACCTAGATATCAAGTCAAACAACCCAATCAAGTGCACATTAATCTACCTTCCCAAGGATTTTTAGGAATGATCAATGTTGTAACAAAAAATAGGAATATCAAAATTGATCTACACAACCTGTGGCATCAACAAATGTTTCACCTTCGCTCATATCATCTTAGCAGGGCATTGTCACTTCATAAAATTACACATCACAATAGGGGGGTTTGTTTCTACTACTCCCCCTAGCCAATACAATCACAATGCATCAAATACAATGCACATTATGGGTACACAAGGTATCACACTTTCCTCCTAAAATTACAAAGTAATCAAAGTTACAAAAAGCTCCAAAGGTGTCTATAAACACTTTGGTCAACCTGAAAAGCCCCAAAGGTATCCATGAAATTCATTGTACCTACAAAGTGGTCTAGGTAGGTATCTCCTCCCCCACCCCCCACCCCCTACTAAAAGCCACCCACCCACACCCCCCCCCCCCCCAAAAAATAATAATATATATATATATAAAAAAAAAAAAAAAAAAAAAAAAATAAAAAAAAAAAAAAAAAAAAAAAAAAAAAAAAAAATAAATCCAAGTTTTGCACAAGGATGAAACCTACAAAGTGGTCTAGGTTACCTTAAGTGAAAAATTTACCTTGCTCATCCCCCTGTGCGAATGGTTCAAAAATTATGAGAATTGACAAAAGTACAAGCTCCTTCCTACCCAATTCCACAAAATAAACAATGTTTTTCACCACTATCAATAAGAAAAATTCCAAAAAGTAAAAATCAAAAGCAAAATAAACAGTGATTTTCATCACTAAACAAATCCCTTGCTCAAAGAATTCAAAAATAAAATAAATAGTGATTTTCATCACTAGCTATGAGCAAGTATCTCAAATCAAATAAAATAAAATAAGGGAGTACTGAACTTGAATCCCTAGAATTCTCATTATTTGACAAACCATAAGGTGATCCTCATTATAGGTTAGGTGGCACCAAGCCTGTCTGACAATGGTGGTATCTTTACGCATGATGATATGTCTGTCACATTAGCATGTTGTGTGTGTATAGACCAATGTTCGCATGCAGATGAGATAGCTTTTGGTAGCTTGTACTACCTAGTGGTATAATCCAACTACATACAAAACCCAGGATCATGATACTCATAGGGTTATCTTCAATAAAAATGGGCTACATCAATTATGTTTGGCACTGGGGTAACTTTATGTGTATCATAACAATGAACTCACTTGCACACACAGGGATATTTAGTATCTAGGTCATCCTAGCAGATTCATACCTTATCAAAAAGTCTTGCATGACTAGTATATAACTTTTGATCAGTTAACTAGAGTGTCTGAGTCTCATGAAAATATCAAAGACATCCTATAACATCTTATTATTCATTCCATTTTACCACATGTATCTCAGTTTACATTTTCACAAATCCATTACATAGTCTCATGACAACATTACACATGAATCGATGAGTTCTATACAGTATATGGTGCTAACATAGTATGTCATATAGTATTTATATTTCATCATACATATCAATAAATTATCCATCTCATTGTGCATACACATATTGCATATCCCCAAATAACATCATAGTACAACACATGCATCCATTAATGCATCCATAAATCATAACACATAATAACACAATTGCAAATCATACAAAAAAATTTAAACATCAACTGGGGTATTATTGATATCATACCTACCCTAATCAACAATCAAATAGTTAAGCAATCAACCCCTAAAAAGCCCCAAAGGTATCCATAAACCCTTTGGTCACCCAAAAATCCCTAAAGGTATCCATAAACCCTTTGGTCACTCTAAAAAGCCCCAAAGGTATCCATAAACTCTTTTGTCACCCAAAAATTCCCAAAGGTATCCATAAACCCTTTGGTCACCCAAAAATCCCCAAAGATATTCGTAACCATTTGGTCACCCAAAAAGCTCCAAAGATATCCACAAACCCTTTGGTCACCCACAAGCCCCAAAGGTATCCATAAACCCTTTGTTCACCCAAAAATCCCCAAAGGTATCCGTAACCCTTTGGTCACCCACAAAGACCCAAAGGTATCCATAAACCATTTGGTCACCCAAAAATCCCCAAAGGTACCCATAAAACCTTTGGTTAAATATATACATGTATATTAATCAAAAACAAAAAAACATTGCAAAAACAACACAAAAATCAAAGAAAAGGGTCCAAAACCCACCAAAAAACATGTCAAATTTTGTCACTCTAGATCAAGATGGCATCAAATTGCTCATGTATCAATGGAAATTTTTTTACTTCAATCCCTAAGAAGGCCATTGTGGCTAGACCTCCCCACGAGAATGAGGTTTTCAACTCTTTTCTTCCATGAAAAATCAACAAGATCATCAAAATCCTCGTAAAATAGACATATTTCACAATGAGTAAAACTCAATAAAACCATAACTAATTCATATGGGTCAAGTGACTCATCATTTTTATCACTGGTCATTCCTTCATCGACTCGTCGCTTGAGGGGGTAGTAATAATTAACAAATTCATAATAAAAATCAACAATCAAACACTCAATTATGCAAATTACCTTTGTCCAACGAATCATTGACAAAGACAATCACGCCCTTGCTTGGGGAAGCAAACAAGAAAAAATTTCAATCAAACAAATTCTTGGCATTATAGAACCATGAAGGAACATAGAACTTCCTCATGACTGAACAATGTCCAATATCAAGTAAGCCTTACTGGAAAGGTTGTACTTGAACCAAGTTCCTTAGCTCGTTAAAAGAAAGGATTCAAGAACATATGCTCTTTCCATGATTGGAGCATCTAAAGCTGGTTAGGTTACTGAATAGCCATAACATTTGATATTTTAGTTATCTATTTTTGCTCAGAGTTGTGTTGCACACAACACATCCCAAAAAGGGTTATCTATATACATTAAAATCATGTCAATATGATTAGAAGACCAAGACATTACCTAAATTGACACCATATGGCCCTCCTTGGGCAACCCTCAGAGGTTACATAGTGGTCCTAACCACTTTTGGGAGGTTATACCCCACTTTTGGGAAGTTTTGGGCCATGTAGGTATGGTCATCTAATCATATTGATGCGATTTTAGAGTCTACACCAACTAAATTTATATCAGATCATCAAACATTTTTTTATTTAGATAAAATACCAAGATTAACCCATCAACACAAACGTTACAAGACCTTAATATAAAGGCTCTCAAATTAGAGGTTGAAATGGGTCATTTAACCTACAATTCCCTCTAGGTGAATATTCCATATTCACTATGGGTTGACATTGTACCGTCATATAGGGAGTAATACTCCCTATATCAATTGCCAATAGCTAGTGGTCATAAAGGTTCTCGCGTTCACTCTATAAAGTTATATTTGGGTCAATGAAATGTGAAAAATTTGCAAAGGTTTTACATCCAAATAGCCATATTAACACCACCCTTCCATATCTTCAATCATAGAAAAAGATGTTCCTATATGTAATCTTCACTACTAATTCAAAGTCAATTATAGTGATACAGGTCCTAAATTAAAAAGTATACCATTCGTAATTGTCCTATTATGAATATTATAACCAAGGGACTTAAAGATATAAAATGTACAAAAGATTCATAAGAAAGGGACTTAAATATATAAAATACTTAGATTTGAAATTTCTTATGTTTGTGTTTAATTAATTGGAGGAGAAGAATTTTGATTTCATAGGATACAAAGAAGAAATATGCATAAAATAATTGTCCAAGAAGCAATGTGTAGGAGATAATGGATAGACCCAACCTTATTTGGCTCTCCATCCTCCTCCTGGAATGCCTTTCAGTGACCTCCATACTTACCTCCCACTTATCCTATCGGACCTCCCCCAAGGCTAGCTATCCTCCTATCTCAAACCTCTTCATTTTTATTAATGGCATACCCCTCCTATTGCAACCATAAAAGTCACTATCCTTTCAATAGTAAAATATACCTTTAATTAAATAAGACACTTCAACCCATGTGGAGGGGAAATCCAAAAAGTAGAAGAGGGTCCAAATAGAGATAAGGTAGGTTCTTGTTTGTTTTGTGTCCCCTTTGTCTCATAACCTTACAAACACTCTTATGGATTAGAAAGGGAAATATTCCCTTAATTTCCACCAATAAAAATAGGCCATGAATAGGGGATAGATAATCCTAAATAATAAAATAATCCCTATATTATTTAATACCCCTAAAGTTCTTTTGGTCCAATTAAAATTGGACAAATTTTTTGAAATCCAAATCTCCTAATTGCTTCTACAATTAGACTAATTAAATTAAATTGAATTACCTTCTTCAAAAGATAATTTTAATCCTTTCATAAAACCTCATAAAATCCCTTGCAATTTTGTAGAAATCTTTAGGGTCAATGACCCCTTTAGTTAGGTATTAATTTATCCCTCAAATCAATTAATATATTTTTGAAAAGATCCAATGGGGATGGGTTATGACATACTCCCCCCTTGGACTAAACACAATCCTCTATGTTTCTCATAGTTCCTAGCTTAGTTAATGCATAAAATTACTAAAACTAGTATTTATCCTTTACAAAATAGTTTGAGTCATCATCATTTTCCTTAGTTCCAATGTCTCATTCTTGGTGGTGAGCAATATTGTCCATCCATGAGAGTACCTGGTCCTACAAAAATATAAAACATCAGTAGTACCATATCCTTGAAGCAATAAAACATCCATAGTGCATAATCAATAAGTATTAAAACATCATCAATACATAAATCTCATCATAAAATCATAGCTTTGAAACATCTATCACTGCATAATCAATTGAATTAGAGTACTTCAATAATAGAATTTACAAAAAAAATTCATAGAGATGACATGAAATTATGTTTTTGTAATAGGTTAGACACAATAAGTCTAATTAGACTCATCAAAACTCTCACAAATGAGTATCGACCTATGACTTGTTAACCCTTACCTTGAGTTAACCTGATAGAAATAGGTGTCATCAAAGACAAAAACATAATCTCATATATATCACTTTAGAATAATCATGTATCCTAAAATTATCTTTGGCAAATCTATTTTGCACTACCAGTGCATCATCCTTGATGTCCCCTGGTTTACATTTTTAGTCAAACCATGGAGGAGTCCCATACCTCCTCCAAGAATGGACTCCATGCCCATTCTTCTATATATAGAAGATTTACATTCATTTTTTCTAATTAATTAAATTTGTTTATCATTTTCATCATAAACATAGAATAATTCATTATCTATTTCTACTCAAAAATCTTAGAAACATACAAACAAAAGTATATAATCCAAATGTTTATTGATTACATTTTGCCCAATTCCTTGGAATACATACTATACATCCTTATAGCCTACAAAGTTGGGGCTTTATGCCAAAAATAATCTCAACATTGTTGTCTTTCGGTCCTTTCACCACTATGTGTTGTGTCTACACCTCATGTTTGAGAGACTACCGAGGAAACCACTTGAGAAGTTGTTTGAGCTCTATCTCGTGTTGCCACTCGAGTTGTTCTCCCACGCCCATGTTGTGCATGAACAACTGGCTAAGATGGGATGAGAAAACCATGGCTCACCAATGCATCAAAACAAGAAGCTATAAATGCATCTCTATAATATTCCCTTGCTTATTGTAGTTGTGCATTCTCTACTTGTAGGGTTGCTACTGTTGTATCCCTCTAGTTATGCATTTGTGCTAACTCTAGTCAAAGCCTATATTGCTCTGTAATGGGAACATCTCTATCGATATCCAACCTCAACCTTTATTGTACCCATTTACCTTCTTGATCCAATTGTTGGGTCTCTAACAATCGGATTTGTTCCTTCAAAGCTTCCACTTCATGTTGTACTTCCCTCATTGGGTCATCTTCTCTAATGTTTTATGGTCCTGCTTTTGTTTCTACCCAATGATGCACATATCTTCTAGTAGATTCTTTCTCTACTACCTTCTCAGGTGAAAACTCCTCTTCTATACAAATAGCCTCGATTTTTTCTCTACTATATTTTACATCCTCTTTTGTATCTTCCTCTTGTTTCCAGCATTGTGTGGCCCACCAACTATCATAATCTAGGGTTGTACCAACATAATACTCATATGGTATCCATATAACCTCACTGGGCTCTAACGTTATTGGTTCCATTGATGGAGGTATCACTCCTTTTTGCCCCTCTCTTGTATAGATCATAGACAGGTCTGATATTATTTGTACAATACCAAACTATAGCAATACTCGAGTATATTAAAAATACTCGTATTGCATGCTCACATGTCAAATTAACCACCTTGCTTACCATACACATGCTAGTTGTACTCCATCCTTTGCCCATACTATGCCCTCTCTCCATGGTCTCTATATCACATCTTAGGATTGCAAATTTTCCCAAATAGAGTAAAATCGTTCTCTATTGCCTTAATATGGTCTATTACTACTCCACTCCTTCCCCCTATACCACATTAATGCATAAGGTACATCTAACCCCACAGATTTATGTGCATTATAGGACAACCCTCAGGGTATTTCTATAGCTATGTGTTCCCATATCCATATTTGTAGTAAGAGACTATAAATTATTCCTACTCGCTTCATTATTCTTAGCTCGAACAAATTCCTATAGGTTTGAGCCAACAATGCTAGAGCCCATGCAAATACAACTGAATTCTCCACTAGATCTTGTACTATCCTAACATATTCTAAGGAAACTGGGTACCCGTCTATTAAGGAAAAATAACACTTGACATGAGTTCCATCATTATGGCCTATCTATGTGTCAATCTGCCCAACACATAATGCAACTCAAACGTTATGATACCCTTATTAGTGTTCACACTTCTACAGTAAGTTTTGAACACTCTTTCCAAAATATACCCCATATTTGCTTCATTGGCAATGATCACTATGCATCCCTCTACTAGTACCCGATATATTATGTACATGTATTCTAAGGTGATGGTCATCTCTCCAGTGGGAAACTAGAATGTCCCTCTATTGGGATCCCACATTTTAATTAGGGCTGAGAAATAACACCAGTCTGCATGTACTAGTAGATGAGTCACTCCTAAACCTATCATTCTTAACCATTTCCAATCACCAACATCCAATTTATCCCTAGCATCTTTAATGGTCTTATTTCTTCTAGCTTTGCATCACCACCTCGGCTAGTTCTAGAACTTCCAGAAGCCATTTCCTTAGAGTGTATGCACCAAAAAATAAGCCACGAGAATTAGAAGGATCAAGAGGTATACTATGGAGTTTGCTCCAAATATCATCAATATTAATAGGGTAAACCCTAATACAAGTAAAATTGTATTCACTACCATGAGTAATTGATAAATCAATTCTTTCTCCGAGGTTGAAATAAAATCCTCCAAGTTACAACTCTATACCATCTTCTCAACACTATGATGTTAGAGTTATTACATCGATTCTATTCAATCAATCATATTTCAAAATCCATTCACTTTCATGGATCATATCTCAATCATCTCGAGCCACCTGATTCCTCTTCAGAATCCTAAGATGATAACGTCTACCAATGTGCTTGAAAATTCATTATTGTGACATGTGTGTCTCTTCATTATGACCTTTAACTTTACTTAAAGTCCCATCATCGATCCTTCGATAACTCCATCAGTTGGTTTTGTACATACTTGTTTAGGTATTTTATCCTTATGTATAATTTTTTAAGTTTGGTAATTATTACTTTATTTATAATGGTCACAATCACATGTGTCTATCCGTAAGATGTCATCTCACATTGTGGAAGACCTGTAATCATTCACGAATGACTCAAATGACACACAATTGAGTTTAGTTATTTATAGTTAGTCATGTATCATTCTGGACTAACTTAGTTTTGTCATCGAGATTCGGTTTGACACCGGTTTCTTATGTGTAAATATTAATACCACATGCACCATGTAATAAGACTATTTCATATTTAAATAGTGTATAACACACTATTAGACTTGACCACCACCTGGGTGGTCAAGTGGCATAATATTTTTGTAGAGTTAGGATACTTATTGGTGGATACCAGATATAATTTACACCAAAATTCCATTTTATAAGATGCTTCTGGTGAGTTCAAATATTGAGTTTCTCCATTCTTGCCTTCCTTTGCCATAGCTGAGATGTTCAACTCCTTGCTCTAGCCAATGGCCACATTTGTATTCAGATATTGCTTAGTCTCTTCAATCAATAATATAAAACATTCTTTTATTGGTCACCTAATTAGTCCCAATTAGTTGGTTTTTACATGATATTTTCCAAGTTCTAGGTTAACTCCACCTATATTCAAGCTTAGTCTCTATGGAATTTCTCCAAAATATTCCTCTTAGGGGTTTATTATCAGCTCCTATTATCATTTTTACAACATTTAAATTTAAGAGAGAGCTTAGTTGAGAGATTCAAATGCCAAGTGAAATCCTCAAAAGAGTCTAAGGTACACCACTTAAGACCCACATATATGGAGGGTTCACCTAGCTCTTCCACTTGGATACACCAATGGTTCCAATAGTGGAAGAAAAGACTTGCACATTAGTGATTTTCAAGTGTTTACTTCTTCCTTACAAAATGTGTATTGAAATTACTACTAGTCATCACTTCCACATTGTTAATAATTGGTTTTTTAACAATCATAGCTCAATTTGAACAATCAGTAGATTGGAACCAAACTATGATTCTTATTGCTTGTATTTTTTACTAGCCTAGACCTAACACTAGAATCCATTAGCTATCCTAGGATTTGATACCAACTATAACAACCCCAATTGTTACTACTTAACCATCTAGATTTTTTTTATCTTTCAATGAGTGAGGGACATAATTATGATCTAAGACAAAGATATTCCAAATGGATTGTAAGTTACCAAGGCATCAATCATCAAGAGATATTAAGACTTGGTCAGAGTCACTCTTGAGTAGAAGTGACCAACTTCTACAAAACCCTCATACCACCACCATGGTATGAGTACATGCCTTGAATATTAGATATCCACCTCCATGGTGGGTCATTGAATCTTAAGTACTTAGTTACTACCCTCATATCAATGATGAGGTAACTAAGATAATTATCACTCCACGTGATAAACTTACACATGCCTTGGAATAACCATCTTAAGCACAATTATCTTCCCCTCTCATTCATAATATTTATTAGATATTATTATCTATCAAACACATTTCTAATCCAAGGTATCCCTTCTATTATAAACTTTATTTCATTATTTATATTATCATGAAGTACTTTTACATCAACATGTGAGCCTCTACTCCACATGTACATTCGAGCTGCAACTCAAAATGTAAGAGCTTTGTTTGAGCTCCAACTCAAACATAGATTACAATCCTTGGGCTTCAACCCCTTTGAGCTCCAACTTGAATTATACTAAACTAATTACCATTTTACATTTCATTACTATAGTATTTTTAGATTAAAGCATCCATAAGTGTTTGTAAAATAATTATCACCACATAATTCCATTCACATTTCCATATTAATGAAATACCATGCATAATCATTAAAGCAAAGCATATAAACCATTGCATCATAAATATTTGAGAATACATATCTATTATGCAGTAAAATATCATCTTATTGAAAGTAAATAACATTTAATACTATCTCATACTAATATAATATCAACATCCATAATCTATCTAAATAACTTCATACTAAAAAGTAAATGTAATATCCATATAAACATTAGAGGTAAACCACGAAATAAAGATACACATCATATATCATTGGAACCCTCATGGGAAATAAATCCATCCTCCTAAATATGTTTCTCCTCTCATTTCATAAACTAAAGTTATCGTAATTACAAGTACAGAAAGGCATCCCATAGGTCCTTTATCAATATAAATTTTACATTTAAAGGAATTCAAATCAATTCTTTTCCAATTCATGATGTAAATAAGGAATTCCACATTTCCTTTTTCCAAACCATCAAAACAACACATAAGAATCTCACAAATTCTTATATCCAATCTATGAAATGATCATCGGATTCATATTAAGGAGAAATCTCATCAATTATCAAAGAGGGAACCCCATAATTCCCTCGAGAATGAATTCCACATTCATTCTCCAAGATTGATACACATTCAATCCTTCATTCACTAAGTAACCATACTAAGCATATGAAGAGGAAATCTTATAATTTCCTCAAGAGTGGATCTTTCATCCATTCATATCGCAATAATATTAAAAACCTTAATCCAACTAATGTAGTAACTACTCCATAAAATCTATACATGTTTGCTAAACCAAGAATATAACCTTATCTATTATTTCCTTAGATTTTCATTCTATATTTCATGGCATGGGAGAGTTCAATATCTTCTCAATAATAGATCATTCAATCAAGATCATACTAATTTCACCAACCCATAAATCCTAGAAATCTTACTTGAAAATGGTCATATAATATTATTAATCATATGATTGAACACAGTGAGGAAACTCCATATTTTCCTCAAATAATGAGCTCCTCACTCATTCTTTCACTAGCTACATCCTTTTCTACATTTCCTCATATTGTATGCAAGAAAGGGAGATAAACATCTTAACCGTTCTCTTCTAAATATTAATACTAATCCATTTAATTTCATTAAATTTCAAATAAAAGACTTGTCCATTAAATCTCTAATTTAGATCCGAAAGGCAGTTTAACTTATTTAATAGTTTATTTCATTTAATCTAAAATCTCTTCAAAGAAAATAGTTAGCTTATTTAATAGTTTATCTAATTTCATCTCAAATATTTTCAGATAAACTGATTTATTAATTATTCTCTAAAAACATTTTTTAATATTGACCCACTGACCTCAATAAAGGTTTAATTTGATCCAATGGTCAATAAAGGCTTAACCAAACCCAATGGTCACTAAAATACCAATGGTCATAATGTACAACACCTTAGTTAAAATATTTTGATATACGCCCTAAATAATCGATGTAACATCGATACAATCAAACCACATAGACCGATTAACATCAAAACCTAACATGCCACATAGCGGTCTACCATTAGAGGGAGGACAAAGGTGAGGCTATGACTTAGCCAAGTCAACCAATGAATTGAATAAAACCTTGAGTTATTCATTAGCGAAGGTGGTCAACCACATCATCCAATATGGGTTATGTGTGCCAATCGCTTGGCTATTACCTATATAGTATTTCGATGATTATAACTTGCTATAGTTGTTGAGCACAACCTGTGTGGGATATCAAACCACAATTTTAACTAAGATAACATCATATAACATGCATCCAATATACCACGCTTCAATTGAATATTTTATTCAAAATTTGCACTTAAGGTTTTGATTAAGTGTTGGATTAATTGGTAGGGACATCTCTCTATAGAACAAAGTAATATTACCACTTAGACATGGGACACTGGATTGTTGATAGATTATATAGAGATTTAACGTAAAACAAGTAAATTCCACCATGAGTTACATTGAGGAGGTAAATGTTACCCATAAAAAGATCTTACTAGCATATCAAACTATACCATACAGACATTTACGTAATTGTTAATATGGTTTGCAAATCTATTAACCAAAGGTAAAAGGGCATCTTATACATTTGAACTCATCATTTTTTCTACACACCTCACAAGTACCGATGTGTAGAGGCTATTCTAAGATACCTACTGACATCTAAATTAGGAGGTAAGTAGTATATTCAGAGCCATGTATTTAGTACAGGTGATGTATACAACAATTAGGTACTTAAATAATGGGCTAAAGCTTCAATAAAGCATAGTAAAAACTTAAAACTCACATGATTCCTCATTTTAACTGACATATCATAGAGATTAGGTTTGTAGGCATAATGTAAAGTCCAGGCTCTATTTACAAAATAATAATTAGAATGACATCCTTAAGGTTATAACAACAATTTTAAGTCAAAGTTCATATATACATCTAATATGGATGGCATTCAAATTTAAACATATGAATCTGGTAATAATTGTGGCTTAAATCACAGGCAACAACTAAATTTATTACAAATCGTTAGGTATTTTTTATTTAGATAAAACACTAAGGTTAACCTACCAACACAAACTTTACAAGAAATTAATGTAAAGGCTATCAAATTATAGGTTGAAAGGGATTGTTTAACCTACAATTTCCTCTAGGTAAATATCCCATATTCGTTGTGGGTTGGTGTTGTAGCACCAAATAGAGAGTAATACTCCCTATATCAATTGACCACTATCTAGTGGTCATAAGGGCTATGGGTTGGTGTTGTAGCACCATATAGAGAGTAATAATACCTATATCAATTGACCACTAGCTAGTGGTCATAAGGGTTCTTTTGTTCACTCTGATAAGTCAAGTCAACAATAGGTGAAAATTTTACAAAGGTTTTGCATCCAAATAGCCATAATAACACCACCCTTCCATATCTTCAATCATAGCAAAAGATGTTCCTATAAGTAATTTTTAGTACTAATTCGAAGTCAACTAAAGAGATACAGGTCCTAAATAAAAAATTCTACCATTCATAATTTTCCTATTATAAATATTATAACCAAGGGACTTAAATATATAAAATACTCAAACTTCATAGGATGCATAACAAATGGACTTAAAGATATAAAACACTCAGATTTCAAATATCCTATGTTTGTGTTTAATTAATTGGAGGAGAAGAAGTTTTATTTCATAGGATACGAAGAAGAAATATGCATAAAATAATTTTCCAAGAAGTAATATAGAGGAGATAATGGATAGACCCAACCTGATTTGGCTATATGATCCTCCTCTTGACATGCCTTTCAGTGACCTCCATACATGCCTATGGCTTATCCTATCGGACCTTCCCCAAATCTAGATATCCTTATAGCATAGGGGTGGAGTATTCCCGGTGGGGAGGTATTTCCCAAGGCTGAGAATGATCAATATGCTAAGCCCAACTCAATTACCAAATCATACAGTCTTAAGACCTTTCAAACTACCCTTGTATGAACCATGATCACCTTGTACGGACATCAAATGCCTACACTGTACGATCTCAAATCATACAGTGTCATAGATGGTATAATTTTATACTCATAAAAACTGACAGATTTAGTTTTGGAGGCTTTCGTACACAGTTTTGTAATCGCTCAAGCCGATTTCCCAAAACTGCCAAATCGGGTAAGTTTCTCTCAATCGCCTGTTTTACCAAATCGGGTAAAAATACTTTGTACGATTTGTACGGATGACGATGTATGATTTATATGAACCAATGGTGCAGTATGATGCTATTCTAGGTATTCTATTGCCCCAATCTCTCTCTTGGATGTTTTGTAAGAGTTTGATATGCCAATCAATACAATCTCCACAATAGGTAAAATATCTTAATAAGACTGTTGAGAGATTCCATGTGCATGATTACATCCAAAAATTATACAACATATTTCAATACATCTTCCTTGATACTACCATGCCTCTAGATCATTCTCCAGGTTACACCAATACTAGATTCTACTAAAATATTACAACAATGCATAAAACTAACCTATAACATTCAATAGAAAACACACACATCAAAATTCATCCACAAATCATCATCCATCATTACTAGAATCATACACAGTCATATAATGACATCAATATGCTCATTGATGTATTATTCTATAATGGATTTGAGTACAATATGGATAATCTATCAGCAATAACTCAGAAACAATGCTATACTCCTTTATTCTAACCAGTAAACTACTAGTGACAACATCCAGACCTACAAAATTGAAAATAGGGCCTTTTATAATATTGCCCAGGCATTCCAAAGTGGTTCCTGAGACAATTCATTACTTACAACTGCCCATATACAACTGAATACATTAATTTGACCTTTTACTAAGTCTAACACCTTAATTAGCAAATCTATGCGCCATTTCACTCTGAAATTACATTTCCCTTGCATTTGGATGAATTTCAGTGCACCTTGTATGATTTGCCACTACCTTGTATAATTTGCCATTCCAGTTGTATGATTTTTCCCTTCACTATACGGTTTGCTCCTACCTGTATGATTTACAAAACTTGAGCAAATTGTCACCTATGCCAAAACTGTCAAAATTGAGCAAATCCTTTTTGATCACTTCTTCTTCTGGGAGGTGGATTTGCTGCCTACATCTACCCTCCCCTTTACTTTGGTCGGTGTCCTCACCGACTCATTCTGCTTCTTCCATTGTGCCTCGTAATCTGCCACTACAGCTTGTAAGTCCTTAACTTGTGACTTATACATTTCTCATTCATTCTTCAACTTGGTTGCGTAGCTTCCCATATCTACTACTTTCACCCCATGGAAGTTAGCCTTTTCCTCGACAGTTTTTAGGAACTCCATCATCTAATGTTCATGTTCTGAGGCACTCTTTTTCAACTTCTCCTTCCAGTGAGCTTCTGCTCGAGCTACCACCTGAAGTTCTTCATTATTTTTAGTAATGGTCTATAGGTGGTGATTGATATCAACCTCCATAGCTCGAACATGGTCTTCTTTAATATTCAACTGAGCTTGCTTTTCTAGGACCATCTCATTCAAATTTTTACTATCCTTTGTTAGCTCCTCTATCTGCTTGGCTTGTGTTGCCATTTTCTCACTCTTTTTAGCCAACTGAGTTGTCATCAGCTCATCCTTTGCTTTGAGTTGTGCCTCCAACTCCTTAATTCTATCCTCTACCATCTGTGAGATCTATCACTTTTCCTCTTCAAGCATGTTAATTCTAGCTTTAGACTCAGTTCTGAGGCCTGACAGATCATCCTCCAATTTCTTTATTTTCTCTTCTACCATAATTCTACTTTTTTGTAGTTCTTCTTCCATTGCGGCCAATTCCTTTTGAGTGGCTATAGTTTCCTCCTTCTAAGCCTCCTTGAGCTGATGGATTTATTCCAATCCTATGCTCAACCACTCTATCCAGTGTGTTAGGAAGTTAAACTTCCTCAGGGTGATAGCCAATCCCGTAGCAACCCTCTTGTACTCCAACTCTATCATATTTGTAGGACAGGTCGGGTGATTGAATCTATCCAAGTACATCCTTGGATCTTTCCTATAATTTGTGACCACCCCTTCTGGCAAGTCTTCTCTTCCTAAAATTGTTGTTACCTCTTCCCTGGGTAACCTCCATGGATGTTGTGCGTGAATGTCTGCTATCTTCCTCGTACGCTCTGCACTGCTCACCCATTATGTTATCTTCTCCAATTCGAGAGACACTTGTTCTTCCCACAACTTCAATTCTCCCACATGGCCAATGCAAAATTCCAATATGGCACTATTAATCACATGGCCTAACTGAGAAAATAAGTGTTCCACCTTATCCTCTATTCCACATGCCTCCTCCTCAGTTGTAATTCTGGTGAACCGAGGTACTTCCAGTAGGTAACTGGATTGCAACCCTCATCATTCTTCCTCTGTAGGAGTTCATTATTCTTCCTCCTCCATATGGTGGCTAGAGCTTCCTCCAAGCTCCTGAAGTGCTCTCACTATATCGATCTTCTCCCGAGGTGGAGACTATTTTACAATTTTCTCCTCCTCACTATCTTCAATATTTACAATCTCCTCTTGAGATTGTTGTTGCTCAACTTGTTCTTGAGCCTTCTTTGATTCAATTGAGCCCACCTATTGCTCTTTAGTATTCTCCTAGGCTACTTCTTGCTCAATGCTACCCACCTATTGTTCCTCTATCACTTCTTCTTGTTGAACTTGTTAGGTGTTCATTGTTGTGACATGTTCAACAACAAGTTCTTTTTCTTGTGATGCCTCCGTATTCTCTGGTGCATCTCTCTTACTTGAGATTCCTATTACAAACTTGTAACGAGGCTTCTTCTTGGGCTCTTCCTCCATGGTATTTATTCTTACTTCCGCTTCTTCCTGGGTAGTGGCTATTCCATATTGCCCTACCTCGAATCCTTTAAAAAATTTAGAAGCATTCATCTTCTCAAAATGGTGGAAGATTTATGGAGATTGCACTATTCTCTCCACCTTTGTCCAATACAACTCCTCCAGTTCCATCGCTTTCGAGTCCGACTATTCTTTTTCTATACTTCTAGAACTGGTTTGCTTGCCATTCTTTCTCGCTACCTTCTTGTCATTATTTGTATGGGGCTTCCTTGCCTCTTCTCCCTTTCTTGAACGAGTGGCTACTCCTGCTATCATTGCCTAGGTGCTTGCTATTCTAGTTCTAGTTCCAACCATCTAGGCCTTTTTCTCCTATGGTGTACATCAACATCTTCCTTCGGAGTAGTATCTTCTTGAGCTCCACTGCTATGTCACTCACTCCTCGTTCGAGGTCTCTTCAGGGTCACTTTTGATATTGGCACTGACTTCACCCACCTCAATATCATCGGTTGTCCTCCCCTGATTTCTCGAGGTTGCATCAATCCTGGAAATTGGATTCCCACTTCTATGACCACATTTAATAACAATCCAATAGCATGGAAAGTCATTCCAAAGTTCTTCGGCCTCTTCATTAGTGCCTCGTGCATTCTTCTTTCTAGAAAGGTACCCCAATCATACTGAATTCCCTTGGTGATACCTTTCGCATATTGTGCCATCCACATTGGCATTTTTGTGGCCCTTATATCTCTTGATAGTCGAGCCATGACTGTATTCATTGCACATGGCCAATGTTCTCCTTTCAACTAGCTCTATTTTATTCCATGTGTTCCTACACTTGAGATCTTTACCTCAGTCAGTGATTTGATAGTGGTAAGGGTAGTGATGAGGTGATATGCCTCTATTGGATCTACCAATATTTTTACTACCTCCATGCCATCTTTCGGTAAGCCAAATGTCTTCCAAAATGTCTCTACCAAAATATCCACCTTCACTGACCTCTTGCCCACATTGACATAGGCAGTTTGGGTTGTAGGGTTATACACCTGAACTATCTGCAATAGATAGTTATGGAAGAAGGATTTGTGGAATGGTGGAATTTGTGCAATTACTGCTACATGAGCATCCTCGAACGTCTTCCTCCAAGGATGATTCTTATTCTTCTCATCGTTCCACCACTTCCTGCATGCATCCGCTCCATGTTGTACAAATGCAATCTTTGTGATTTCAACCTGGCCTTCTTCCTGTCCACTGCTCAGATGCTCCTCCTGCTCTAGTAGGTGAATTTCACTCCTCAATTCCCTCCGTGAGGTTCTTTCTTGTGCCATTCTCTCCTCTCAATGTCTGGGTGGCATCCTTCTCGGATTAGCCCACCAATGTCTCTGTCCCCTCCATGACCTATATCCTCCTCTCCTCCAAGGATGATTACCATACCAATAATGAGACTGAGACTATCACCCTTGGTGTTGCCATGGGTATACCTCTCTCTCATGTAGTGGACCTGGTGATCTCTCCACCCTATTGGCTACAATCCACCTTAACCGACATCCAAATTCTTTCATTGAGATCATTCCTCCAACATATCATCGATTAGCTTATCTCCACTCCTTCACTATTTTCACAATCGAAAGTGTACCAAAAATCATATGACTTAATATAAAATCATACAATGTATAGTTTTTGTACCTTTGTATGATTTTACCCTCACCAACCACTTCCTAGATCGTACACTTTTCTCCTTTCCCTATAGTTCGATTTCCAGTTCGTCCATCTTCAAACTACTATACTCCTCCAAATCATACAACTACAACCTAAAATCATACAGTGTGATAGTACTCTATACGATGTCTCTTTTTGACTACCTTCCCCTTTGGAATTCATACACTTTCATACAATTTCGTACGATTACTTGAAAACTTCCAAAAATGGCCTGAAAATCCTTCCAACTACACTATTTTTCTTGGAAATCGTACATGCTGCCCACAAAATCATACAGTAAGACTTTTCAATGCCTAGGTTATGAAAAATTTGAAATTTTGATCTCCTTTGTTGAATATTTCACTGACCCATTTGTCGGATTACCCCGATCTACCATTTTAGTGCTTTTCGAGAGCAATTCCTCCACTCTTCCACCTCTAGCACAATTTATTTCAACTGACAAATTTTTAGTGGTAGTTTTATGGCTGTACGGACTTCTCCTATCTCCTCACACATTTCTCAGCTTGCTTTTTGCCATATTTCACCGATTTTAGGGTTTAAATCTTCAATATCTTGCAATTTCCACCATCCTTCTTCAATATTTCACTTCTCTAGACTCCCAACAACAATTTTTCACTTATGCATCCATACTTTGATGTATTCTACTATACTTTGTTGCTATTCCTAAATTTCAAATTTCCCCTTTTCGTGGAGTAAAACCCTAGTTTTCTTCTTTCGATTCCTCTCCCGGGTTGAATCTTTGAAAATGAAAAGAACTCCCTAGTGCTAATTAAAGATGGGTCCTTTAAAAATTCAGAGTGTTGGTGAATATTTGCTGCCCATATGGTCTTCTCCATTCAATTGCATGCTTTCCACCTTCGTCCTCCAAAAAAATTTGAATTCACTTGTACGATTTAATAAAATTGCAATTCTGCCTTCTTATTTATAGCATTTCGAAACCCTAACTAAACCCTAATTCAATTAACCCTAAATTGTGCCACTTTGCACAATTTCCCTCCATCTTGCGTGGATGATTGACAACTCAACAGGTTTTTTAAATTTCATCTTTTTCCCCTACTTTTTCCTCCAACCGTTGCTTTCTCCCATGCATGCCGCATTAAATGGGTAGTTGGAAATCGTACAACATGCTTGAAATCGTACAGTGTACGATCCAAATCGTACAACATGTCATTTTGTACGATTTCCCATGTCTTTATGTCAATTTTTCTTTGTACGATCCATAATTTGTATGATTTCATCCTTACTTTTATTTTGTACGATCTTTATACTTAGAGAATTTTCAAATTTTCTCTCTCTAAAGAGGCCGTCGTTTTCGGTTTTCAACCACTTCCTTCTTAATTGCATCCCGAGGGATTTTCACAACTAAGGCACATTTTTTTTCAATTTTCTTTTCTTTTTATTTTTATTTTTTTTTCAATCCTAATCTATTTATACTTACCTTCTTGGCAATCGTACAGTGACATTCACTTGTACGATCCCATCAAATTCTTCTCTTGGGGCTTCAACTACAATGTTCGGAGTGGTTGTGTCGCCTATCGATATTTGTTCCCTAGGCCGATTCCTCTCCACTTGTGATGTTACCGAATCCTCTAGCCTTCTTCTTCCATGTGTACAATTTGGAATTGTACAATTGCAAGTTGGAGTATCTTCACCTGGTGTCCTTTCCTCTTGTTGCACAGGTGATTGATCCCTTGGTAGCGGTGTCCTTACCACTCTACTATCATTCGAGTGACTTCTCCACCTATCTCCTCGGATCAATTCTGGCTCCAAACTTGGTGATCGGGTTCTCAGTTGTCCTTGATTTCTTTCATCTGCAAACTATACTCTTCCCCTATCGACAAGGCCTCTTCCGCATGAGTGTCTCCCCCATCCTATTCCTCTTGGTATTGGGTTTCTCTATGCAAATGGTGATTCCTCCCTTCTCTAGAGTAATCCTCTACCACCCCTCCCTCATTGAGGTGGTTGTCCCCATGGATGTTGCCTTATAGGATTTGGTAGGATTCCCCTCAATCTTGGTAATCCTCATAGATTCCTTGTCCAATTTATACAAGCTAAGGGTGTATCTCCTGGCCATCTAGGAGTAGGGGGTCGAAATCTTCCTCACCCTCTTCCTCCTCTAATTGTAACATCACCTCATATTTGTCCATTTTGTAGTTGAATACCTCCCCCCTTCCTGGCTGAAGTCTTAGGGGTCTTTCTCTATTTCTTCCTCCCATTGTTCGAGTATCAGGAGTTATCTCTACCAACTCAATGTTGGCTAGTGGACTCCGATTAGGTGACAACTATCACAAGGTTCTGATTCTCATGTCAGCACGTACCAAGTGACATCTCCATATTCTTTCCTCAAAGGATATCTAGGGAGATGAAGATGCCAATACTTCTCTATATGCATCAGAGAAGTCTGTCTCAGAGCTAGAGTCGGTCCGACCCTCTTCCCTCTGTTCTGCCTAATCGGTTGGAAAATTCATCACTCTCTCCAATATTTGTACTTCCCTTCTTTGTCTTCTTAGTTGTTGATGAGCTATTATATAATCTTGTGTATCAATATAAGGTCTATCCCTTTGAGTTCTCCCTAATTGCCTTTGTCTTGATGCACTAGCTGGAGGGTCACGATCTCTCTGAGGATTATGAGGATTCTCTGGCTCATCCTCATTACTACTATCTATACTAGGCTCACTTACTAACCATGACAT
Organism: Wollemia nobilis; assembly: GCA_028583015.1. Taxonomy (NCBI): domain Eukaryota; kingdom Viridiplantae; phylum Streptophyta; class Pinopsida; order Araucariales; family Araucariaceae; genus Wollemia; species Wollemia nobilis. The sequence continues at coordinate 72,688 of JAQPPZ010003901.1, forward strand.
TCCTTCATCACTGGAATCAGCCATGTCCAATAATATATTGCCTTGTGATTTGGGCGATGTGGTGGCCTCCTCTATGTCTCGCCAAAGTACTCCCGCATCTTCATTTATCATTGGCTGCTCGCTCGGTGGGGGTGGTGAACTTGTGCTTGTACCTTCATTTCCTCCACTATTTCTTGGAGTTAATCCCTCAGCCTCCTCAGGTTCTCTTTCAATTTCTTGTAGTCTAACTGCTCTCTATTCATCCAATCTTCGTATGGTACCATCCAACTCCTAGATGAGTTGTTCCCTCAACCTCACATTGTGACTCCACAATGTTTGATACTCTTCTTGTAATTATTGAGTTTGCATTCTCATTCTCTACTGTAATAGCCCTACCTAAGCCAATGGAGAAAGTCCAGCTAATTCCTCATCTAAGGTTTCATCCCTGTCATCCTCTAGAATTTCCATTTTGAACGTGTCCACTCTATCTTCATTGCGCACTATTAACCTTATCCTTCATCGTCCTTCAGTCTATCGAGGTAGTTCCCTGTGCTCTACTCATGGGTACCTCATGTTCATAGTTCTAGGTAATAGTGCTATCTCCTGATAGCCTCTTGGGTCTAGAGAAACCCACTCCTCTTCTTCTCGTCTGGTCCCATCAGCCATTCTGATGTGTACTCGCATCCTTCTTCTTTCATCGGGTCGAGGTGCCAACTCTTGTTGTTCGACTATTGGTTGTGTCTCCTCCCCTTCTACAAATAAGCATGCAAGTCCCATATCAGGTTCTTCTTGTGATGGACCTAGCTCATGATGAGCCTCATCTTGAGCTTTCGCTCATCTTCGTCATTCAATTTCTTCTGAAGCAATGAATAAGCATTGTACCTTGTAAGGCTTCAACTTTGAGCCATTTATAGTATTGGGTACCTCTATCCCATTCAAGTTCTGTAGCTTGACTACTCCATTACTCATTACTTCCACTACTTTATAAGGACCAAGCCATAACATCTTCAGCTTACCTGGCTTGATTTCCCTCTTTCCATTAAACTTTAGAACTAAGTCACCCGGACTAAGTTCCAACTTCCTCAAATGTTTGTCATGCCATGCCTTCCATATTTTCTGAGCTATCTCAATCACCCATTGTGCCATGACTCTTCGTTCATCTAACTTAATCAGTGTCATTAGTCATTCTTCCAAACTTTCTTGATCCCCCAAGCGATGCTCTACCGTGACTCTCAAACTTGGTATCAAGAATTTGACTAGCACCACTGCTTCCTATCCATACATTAGTTGGAAAGGTGTGTGTTCCATTGTAGGTTTAAAATTTGTTCTGTATACCCACAAAATGGATGGTAGCCTTTCCTCCCAGTATGCTCCCTCTATTCCATAGGTTTTATATAGAGTAGATACTAAGACTTTATTTATCGCTTTCACCTGCCCATTCGCTCTAGGGTAGTACGGACTAGACAATGAGTGTAAAATCTTGAACTCTATTGTCAGTGTCTTGATAATATCATTAAAAAAGTGTCCCCCTCGATCACTTGTTATTTGTAGTGGAATACCAAACCTTGTGATTACCTGTTCATACAAGAATCTTGTTGTACTTTTAGCCAAATTATCAGGTAACGCTCTTGCTTCTACCCATTTTGTCAGGTATTCTATTGCTACTACAATGTATCTACACTTCCATCTTTGAGATGTCTTCAATGGTCCTACGAAGTCCAATCCCCACCATTCAAACAACTCTTGTGGTTGTGATGGGTGTAAGGGCATAAAGTCCCTCTTGACCGACTTTCCTGCTCTTTGGCAAGTATCGCATGCTTTCACATGCTCCTTTGCATCATTATACAGTGTGGGCCACCATAGCCTAGCTAGCAATACTTTTCTAGTGGTCGCATCTGGTCCCATATGTCCTCCTGCTAAGCCTGCATGGGCTTCTTTCAATGCCACCTTGACTTCTTCATCCATTACACATCTTCACAAGATACCATCACTTCCCATTTTATATAGTAATCCTACTATTATCTAGAAAGGTGCTGACTTCATTATTACTTTCTTCTTTTCGGTTGTCATCATCTCTTGTGGCAACTCTCCTATGGATAGATATTGGCCAACCAACTTGTACCATGATGGAACAACATTGATGGAGAATAATTGTGCATCTAGAAATTCATCAGGAACCCCTATTCCTATAGGCTCCCCTGATCGTATCCGAAGACAACTGGTCTACAATCACATGCTTCTTACCAGGTCTCACCACTACTCAGAATACGAACTCCTGAAGGGTGACGAGCCACCTGCTGACTCATCCTTGAATCACCGGTTTGTTTATCAAGTACAACAACGCTTGGTGATCAACATAGAAAGCAAAGGGATTCACCAGTAGGTAATACCTAAACTTTTGAACTACATATACCATTCCCAAAGCTTCCCTTTCTATTGTACTATAGTTTCTCTCTGGCCTTGACAAAAGGTGACTAGCAAAGAAAATAGGTTGATCTAGCCTAAACTATCCTTCTTGTGCTAAAGCACATCCAATTGCAAAATTTGAAGCATCAACATGGACATGGAATTCCTTATCCCAATTAGGGAACACCAAAATCAGACTACTCACCAGCTTAGCCTTTAGCTCCTCGAAGGCTCCTTGGTGCTCCTCTATCCATCTGAAAGGAATATTCTTTTTCATCAAAGAATCTAATGGGTAGGATACATGTGCATAATTCCTGATAAACCTTTGGTAGTATCCTGTCGAACCAAGGAAGGTCTTAAGTGAACTCACATCAAATGGTTCTTCCATGTGTAATATCACATGGATCTTATCAGGGTCTATCTTCAATCCTTCGTTGCACACAATGTGTCCTAACAATTTCCCATATGGCACCATCAGAAAATATTTCCCTGGATTTAATGATATTTGTGCATTTTTGCACCTACTCATACATTCACTGAGGGTAGGAAGATGCTCCTTGATCTTCCCATAGATGGACCAATCATCCAAAAATGCTTTAAAGTTCCCCATTGCTAGCTGATCGAATATATACAGTATGATGCACTGAAATGTAGTTGGGGTGTTACAGAGTCTAAATGGCATTTGGTTGTATGCATAGATGCCATTCTCCATAATAAATGTGGTCTTCAGCTTATCCTCCTCGACTATACTGATTTGATTGTATCCTGAGAATCCATCCAAAAATGAATAGATCTCATGGCCTATGACTTCTTCCAAGATAGAATCTGTGAAGGGAATGGGGAAGGGATCCTTAATAGTTACAACATTTAGACTCCTAAAGTCTATGCATATTCTGATCTTGTCTACTTCCTTCTTCAAGGTGATCACTATAGGTGAAACCCATTCACTGTTTGTCACCCTGAAGATGATTCTTGCTTCTAGCATCTTTTCTATCTTCGCATTCACTAATGCAACATACTTTGGATTCATTCTATATGGTCTCCTCCTTACTGGTTGAGCACCAGGCATTAGTGTAATCTTATGGACACATAGTTCTGGTGGGACTCCTTTCAGGTCCTTATATGTCCATGCAAAGACATCCTTATATTCCAAGAATATCTTAAAAGTTGTCGCCTTCAATACAAGATTCCAATCATCATCGTAGTGAATCAACCTAGGTTCTTCCTCTATTCCCAGATTGATGTCCACTATCCAAGGTCCTTCATATTTGATATTTTTTGGTTCACTCATAGCTTTCTCTACGTTCTTGGGGTGTGTCGGCCTTGTATCAATCTCTGCATCTCCTACTGTATACTCTGCAAAGCTTTTTGGAAATGTCCATTTCTCTTCTACTTCTTTCTTAGGTTCCTGGCTAACCTTCGATTTGTCTTGTGTTTCCTTGATCTCCTCTGACTCAATACAGAGGTAGTTGGGCTGAAACATTTTCATACTCCTCCATTTTCCAATGAAGGAGTCCGCTATCAGATCTAGCTTCATCTTCACTACATTCATCTAGGTACAACATTCCTTCTCCATCAAGTTCATGCCCTTCATCTCCTGAGGAATTTTTTGATTCATCTATCGTAGCTACATCCTCGCTAACTCTTTGATTAGCTAGATTAATCATATATTTATGTTGTCCCTTCCTAAAAGTGATCTGATTCTTTCCCCAATTATGATTGACTTTGGCTACTCGTAGCCAGCCTCTCCCTAAAAGAGCATCATATGCAAGTTTTTGCATTGTAATCACAATGAAATCCAAGACAAATTCTTGTTCAGCTATCATTACTTGTTGTGCCATTAAGACTCCCTTTATTTCGATACCATTATGGTCAGCACCATATAACCGGAAGCTCGATGCCCATAGGGATGGAGCGCCTAATTCTAGCCATGTTTTTTTAGGTAGCACATTGATGTTGGATCCTCCATCCATGATAACTTGTGTCAATTTGTGCCCTAAGATCTCCATATGAACTAATGCAAGTTTCTTTCCCACATCAATCATTAATACGGTTGGATCCATAAATTGATCTTTTTGCTCCTCCTGAATTGGTTGGCTCTGCACTTCCATCACCTTCTGCGGTTGCAATTCTTCCACCATTACCTTCTGCAATGTTGGAATAGCTTCTAACAGGTTAGATACTTTAATTTCCACTATGGTATCCAAAACCTGTGCTGCCATATTTTGCACAACTATCTCCTAATATGATGGTTTTCTAAGTTCCTTGTCAGTTGTTGACTCTTCTCGCTTAGTCTTCTCAGCTTCCTCTTGCAATATTTTCTTTGTTGCTTGCCAGCATTGCTTTTCCTTTGCTGGCTCTAGATACTTATCCTTCTTAGCCTGATTCCTTATCATGGCTAAAACTTCTTGGGTTGCCTCCTTAACTTGAGGAACCTCTATGTCCAAATAACTAACATTCTATGGGTTACTCGAACTTGCCTACTTTGGACAATTCTCTTCTTTGTGGTTCCCTGGACCACACCATCTACACATATGTGTAGTGCTTGCTTGTGGTGTTTCTTGCCTCTGAGGTGCAGGATAATTTTTTGCAAAATGCCCCCATTCCTAGAAATTGCAACATTGTATGATCGGTCTTCCTTCCGAGTCATACTGCAAATGACTTTGTCCTCCTTGTCGATTACCTTGATTTGGCCTTCCACCTCATCTGTTATTTCTATAACCACCACTCATTGCTTGTTGCCTGCTTCCTTGGGTCTTCGATTTCTCTTCCTACTCTTGGATTGACAATACTTGTGGTCGTACTCTTGTGTTATACGGACATAGCATTACCTCATGCCCCATCACATTACAAATGTGGCAATAGTCATTCCTCGGACACTTCACATTTGTATGTCCCTCCATTTTGCATTTTGTGCACCATATGTCATTTCTATCCGGTTTGATCTTTTGTTATTTTATCAGTTTATCAAACTCCTTGCGAAATGATGCCACTATTCACTGTATGGTATCATCTTCACCACTATCTGAATCATTCAACTTGGGATGAGATAAAATTCCTATATATGTTTATTTTGATTCACTCTCAAAATTCTTTGCGTGCTTGAGCGCTTCTTCATATGTTTTCGATGGTACTACCTTCATATTTTTCTTATACTTTGGGAGTAATCCATCTACAAACCACCGCTTTACTAGAACATCTTCCAGAGGCATCTGCATCTTATCGACTAATTGCTTTAGTCTACGGTTATAGGACTTCACATCTTCATCAACTTTTTGCTTTGTCATGCAAAGTTCTATCACAATGTCTCCATCATCCTTTAAAGGTCAAAATTCTTCAATGAATTTCTCCTTTATCTGATTCCAAGTCTAAAAATCTATGGTATTTTCTCTCTTCAAATACCAATCAATCGCCAATCCTCTCAAAGTAGCAAGAAATAGAATTACCCAATATTCTGGTCTATCTACACCATTTTCTCTCCAAATGGTTATGCAAGTTCCTATATGCCATGTGGGGTCTTCCTTACCCTCACCTAAAAATGGTGGACATCTCTATTTGGCTGCCCTATTAGCCATCTTAGGAGAGTCGTCACTCTCACTTGAGGTATCTCATGGAATCTCTGACTGATTCCTCCTTGGGGGTGTCTTACTCCCATTGTCATCAGAAGTGTCAATTCGAGGTATCTTATTTTGTCCCACCACTCGGTGACCAAACTCTCATGCATCTTCACTTAGAGACCTCCTTCACTGATGTGAGGGAGATGGTCTTGGTCTTTCCTCCTGAGACCTCACATCCTGTTGCTCTAGTGCCTGACTCCCATCCTCTGCACTCTCCTACAACCCTTCTACCACTTTCTTAGGTGTCACCATCCACTCTCCATCATCTTGCACTTTTCCTGTGTCAACCCTTGCCTCCACGCTTGGTGGTTCTACTTCCTCATCTTCCATCTCTATCAACAATACCTCAAAGTCTCCTTCCTCAGATGTCCAAACTTGCTCTATCTCTGGTTCGTGAGTACTCTGGTCTGAGTTACTTGTGTTTTCTCTCTGAGAAATCCTTGTGCTCCTTCTTACTAGAATGTTCTCTCTTAGTTCCCATCTCCCATGGTTCCATGCACTGGTATCCATCATTCACCTCCAACTTGTAGTATTCACACTTCATCAATTTGACCCATTTTAACAAAATTGCCAGGTTTGATAAGGCAACGATGCCAAATGTAGCACAGGGGTGGAGTATTCCCTATGGGGAGGTATTTTCCAAGGCTAAGAATGATCAAAATACCAATCCCAACTTGGTTGCCAAATCGTACAGTCTTAAGACCTTTCAAACTACCCTTGTACGAACCATGATCACCTTGTACGGACATCAAATGCCTACACTATACGATCTCAAATCATACAGTGTTGTATATTGTATGATTTTATACTTAGAAAAACTGACAGACTCAGTTTTGGAGGCTACTATACATATTTTTGTAATAGTTCAAGCCGATTTCCCAAAATAGCCAAATCAGGTAAGTTTCTCTTAATCCCTTGTTTCACCAAATCGGGTAAAATTTCTTTGTACGATTTGTACGGATGATGATGTATGATTTATATGAACCAATGGTGCATCTGATGCTTAAGTCTAGTTATTCTATTACCTCAATCTCTCTCCTAGATGTTTTTTAAGGGTTTGATGTTTCAATCAATACAATCTCTACAAGAGGCAAAACATCTTAATAGGATCTGTTGAGAGATTCCATGTGCACTGATTACATCCAAAAATTATACAACATATTTCAATACATATTCCTTGATACTTCCATTCCTCTAGATCATTCTCCAAGTTTCACCAGTGCCATATTCTACTAAAATATTGCAACAATGCATAAAACTAACCTATAACATTCAATAGAAAACACACACATCAGAATTCATCCACAAATCACCATCCATCATTACCAAAATCGTACATAGTAATATAATAATGTCAATATGCTCATTGATGTATTATTCTATCATGGATTTGAGTAAAATATGGATAATCTATCAGCAATAACTCATAAACAATGCTATACTCCTTTATTCTAACCAGTAAACTACTAGTGACAACATCCAAACCTACAAAATTGAAAATAGGGCCTTTTATAACATTGCCCAGGCCATTCCAAAGTGGTTCCTGAGACAATTCATTATTTACAACTACCCATGTACAACTGAATACATTAATTTGGCCTTTTACTAAGTTTAACACCTTAATTAGCAAATCTATGCGCCATTTCACCCTGAAATTACATTTCCCATGCATTTGGATGAATTTCGATGCGCCTTGTATGATTTGCCACTGCCTTGTACGATTTTCCATTCCAGTTGTATGATTTTGCCCTTCATTGTATGGTTTGCTCCTACCTGTATGATTTACAAAACTTGAGCAAACTGTCACCTATGCCAAAACTATCAAAATTGAGCAAATCCTTTTTGATCACTTCTTCTTATTCTGGGAGGTGGATTTGCTGCCTACAATCCTCCTATGTCAAACCTCTTACTTTTTATTAATGGCATACCCCTCCTATTGCAACCATAAAAGTCACTATCCTTTCAATAGTAAAAGATACCTTTAATTAAATAAGACACTTCAGCCCATGTGGAGGGGAAATCCAAAAAGTAGTAGAGGGTCCAAATAGAGATAAGGTAGATTTTCTTGAATTTTTTGTGTCCCCTTTGTCTCATAACCTTACAAACTCAACACTATTATGGATTAGAAAGGAGAATCTTCCCTTACTTTCCACAAATAAAAATAGGCCATAAGTAAGGGATGGATAATACTAAATAATTAAATAATATTTATATCATTTAATACCCTTAAGGTTCTTTTGGTCCAATTAAAATTGGACAACTTTTGTGAAATCCAAATCTCCTAATTGCTTCTGCAATTAGACTAATTAAACTAAATTGAATTACCTTCTTCAAAAGATAATTAATCCTTTCATAAAACCTCAAAAAAATCCTTACTTGGAATTTTGTAGAAATATTTAGGGCCAACAACCCCTTTAGTTAGGTATTAATTGATCCCTCAGATCAATTAATATCCTTTTGAAAAGATCCAATGGGGATGGGTTGTGACAGATGCTAAATCATTCTAGTACTGCAATGAAAAATCTAGGTAGAAATCTAGAATGTAGAATAATTGTAGTAGAATTACTCCTTCCTAGCTTTAACATAAAATCATTAGCACTTAGTGAGACATACATACATGTTTTGCATAAGAAGTTGGTAGGAGTATAGACAACAATCCAATTATCATTCAAGTAGGATTATAGCCTCAATCAACACAATTATGCCAATTGTAAATATCAAATAATTGACCATCACAATGGATTATATTTTGGTATATATAGATTTACAAGTACAATTTGTTGTTTATCATTATAATTTAGAGTGTGGATTACAAGTCTGATAGGTTGTTGTATTGAACGTGCTCATTCCTCTAGCTCATTTTGTTGCAACTAATTTGGTATCATGGCATTGGTGTGGCTCATTCCTACTTGATCTAAGGGAGTGGTGAAAGCCATGTCTTCATCTAGTGCACATGATTCTTTGACATGTTCATTGTGCTTTTAATTGTCCTACTACCTTCCTAGCTATAACAACACAGGTGTTAGTCAAAGAATATTTTGAGTTTGTCAAGGTTCTCTAACATTAGATTCACTTATTGAGAGAACGTCTTGGGTAGTTTAATGCATGCTTTTTTTTTATGTCTCTTTTAGCTTTCCCTCTTATTTTATCAAGTTTTGGGGTCTTAATTCATTTTTATCACAATTTTTAGTATCCCTTGTTGACATTAGCACTTAAAATAATTTGTCACTTCTTTGATTCCTTAGCTTGATGAAGTGCTTTGCCAAACGCCAGGTTCAATTTATACCTTAGCTAATTTTAATTATTTTGTTGTTTTTGCTGACATAAGCATTCAAAAATGTCTAGCAATGAGGATGAACGCACCTAGAATGCTCCATTATTGTATCAGATGCCAAAATATTATACTTCAAAAAATTTCTTGCTTCAAAGGGGTCAGGTGCATTTCATATAAAACCAAATACTTTGCTCTCCCTTTCTAACATTAACATAATTATCCACCTTGGTTGTTGCATACCATTTTTTAGGTTTAAATCACCCATATGCTAACATCAACACTCCAATCCATCTAGCCATCCTACTTAGCAAAAATTAAGGTCTAGGTCTATTTAATGCTTGGTTTTTAGATGCTAGATATTTTTGCAACACATGTTGACATCAAAATTCATAATGTCTAGTAGTGCTTCTACACTTAGCAAAAAAAGCATTCCTTTTCCCATAATCTTTGACCCAACCTTAGTTCTAAATTGTCTGGTGGTCTTTTATAGCAAAGATGTAGTGTTTTGTATTAACAAAATTTATATCCCTATTCAAATATGGATGTGGGTGAAATTTTATGTATAGTAGCCAAAACGTTCAATAATTAGGACATACAAAGCTGAGGCAAGAGGACACCCTTGTCAAATAGATCTATATAAACCAAAATAGAGGATTTATGGTCATTGATAGTAATGTAGGTCAAAGAATCTACAAAAAATATTTTAATAGTGCTTGAAAATTTAGGGCCAAAACCAAGGGCTTGCAGGATGGCTAGAATGAAAGGTAACTCAATCCTATCATAGGCTTTGGCAAAATCAATCTCAAAAAACAAGGTTGTTTTTTTAGATTGTCTTACCCATTCCATTCTCTCCCAGATAACTATGACGTTGTCGAGGATGTATCTGCCCTTGATGAATCTTTTTTGCTCTAGCTAAATGATGAGAGACAAGAGGTCGTGTAATCTGAGAGCAAGGGATTTAGTAATAATCTTATAGGTGACATTGAGAAGAGTAATTGACCTCCAATCACGATTGTGCTTAGGGTGTCCAGCCTTAGGAATGAGCTTGATATTGCTCCTATTGATCAACAGGTCAAAGGTGTGCATCCTCAAGGCTTCCAAATAGACTTGATATAGGTATGGATTCATTGTGTCCTAGAATTTCTTATAGAATTCATAGGGGAATCCATAAGTGCTAGGAGATTTGTCATTGGCCATGGAAAAGGTTACAACTTTAAGCTCATCCTATGTCAAAATATTGTGCTAGGAAGGTGTAGTTGGCACTGCCCATTATTGGGATCAAAATACCTCAAATTTTGATGTATGTAAAATCAAATGGATCTTTCGCCACTTGTCTAGTACTTGTGATGTCCACCTTGCTTGTCAAAGCCATCTTCAATCATATTGAAGTCACCACATATGACCCATGTGGTGGAAGGAAGAGAGTTTGCAATTCAAAGCCAAAGATAGGACCATTCTATAGCATCATTTGAGGGATAGACATTAATAATCCCCAATGCATGGTTAATAATGTGGAACATGGTCCATAATGCTCGATTGATGGGGTTGCAACCATGGTCCACCAGTTTGGACCGCAATTGCACTACCACAAAGGTAGCGTCACCTCCTTGACCTAGATCATGGTTGCTATGTAAAAAAAAAATATTGGCCAAATGATGCGATAGATCAAAGATAACAAAAATTCTAAAACTTTCACTTCCCGTAAACATAGGATTTCCAAATTACGAAAATTTTAAACAAGCTTTTCCAACTACAAATTTAAGTTAGGTGTTCGTTAGACCCCGAAAATTCCAAGAAATAATGTTCATGGGGGGAGGGAATCTAGCAGCATATCCTTGTCACTAAGATACTCCAACACACTCTTGTTGTTGGAGAAATCATGAACATAATTGCCTAGCTATATGGAGCCGCTTCTCTAGAGCGGAATCTTCTTCTACAAATCTCCTTTTCGAGTTGCGGGAGTACCTTATGCTAGTTGGGAGAATGTACTAGAGGACTAACCGGTGGGGTAGATTGTGAAGCAATCACAATTACAATCCTTAAGATAATAATCTATTAAAATTGAGATCTCATGAAAACTACATACAAGTTAGTTGCACTAATATCCAAGCTGATCACATAATAAGGGCAAGCAAAACCCCACTACACAAGGGTCCCGACTCCTCAACCCAAAAAATATAGGTGGATGACTATGTACGGGTGTAAAAATACCTGTTAGGCTGTTTCTAAAGATACACAGCCAAAACGGATGCATATCTCAAATCCGATGGAAAAAGTGCAAGAAGGAAAAATGCATGCGATTTTGACTCTTGAGCCGTTTCAATACACCTAACTCATGCCTCTTTCTTAGCTTAGTAAGTGAGCGAAAAGTAACTTCAACCAGATTCCTCTTTCCTAGCTTAGTGAGTGAGCGGTAGGTAAGAACCCTCACTGACCACAGACAAACGGGACTAACGAGACTAGAGAAATTACCAAAACACCTATACAGTAATTTTGTTCAATCAAAGCACATGTGCTGCCTATCCTAGTTCAAAAGACCTGAGGTTCATTGTCATGTGTTTTTAACAATGTGTTTGTTTTTAGTGGCCTATATATACCACGGAGTATAGTTCTAAGTTAATACATAACGTTTTGTAATATAAACTCTTAAATTGCAGGAAAAAGTAGTGGGAGTTCAGTCAACACAACAATACTTTTTTGAACTTACATCCTTATGCACACGCTGAATCTTTTTCGTTCACATACAAACGTACATGTCACATTTTTAGAATAAAATTTTATATTTTAGAAGTAACTTTATTTCTTGTACAAATTAAACTATTCATTTATCTAATAACACCAGTGATGGTTAATTGATACAAGACTAGATGGCAAGATTAAGAAATTTAATTTTATAAAACTTCAGAAGTTTTTCGGAAAAGACTGGTATTGTTATAGATCTTTTATGCATATGCTATATTAAAAGTTTTCTTTGTGTTATAGATCTTTTAGATATATTATAAAAAAATAAAAAATAAAAAAATCTCGATAGGTTAGATATAGATTTTTTTTTGGAATGGGTGTATACTTTATATGTTTAGCATAAATACATGATATATTACTTTTAATTATTCTTTTATTACATAAAATATGTTTGACAAAAATGTATTGTACAATTTTTGGTAAAAGTTTTTTATTTTCATTGTTTAGACTAGTTGGTATTTGGTAGTGCAATCCCATTCATTCTTAAATTTTAGTCTTTCTGTTGTGTACATGTGACCTTGCTTTATCCTAGTTCCTAGTTTTTCTTTTATCTGGACTACTTGTTATTATATTAAATTTATAAAGTATTTTGTAAGCATAAGAGACAAATAGTTATGGTTCTTAATCTCATGTAGTTGGAGTTTGTTTGAAAGTTGTTATCGTATAGTTTGTAAGATAATAAATATGACTATGAAGGGATTTCATTTTATGCCTATAAATAATGCCTATAAATAATTTTCAAGCATCGTTAAAGGTGTTACACTTTATCCAACTAAGGGTATATTTTTAAATAATAGTTTTATTTTTGTTTTGGCTTAATATGTAGAATAGGATAAGGATGTGGTAGTCTCCTTCTACTATAGTCAAGAAAAGACCCTTGTTTGGATAAGAAAGGGATCAATAATCCATTAGAGTAGATATACTTTCCTTTGTGTTACTTATTCTCCTTATTTTATAGATAGGCTAGATATAGATTTTCTTTGTGGATGGATGTATACTTCACATGCTTTATGTCAAACATGTTTGACAATGATGCATTGTACAACTTTTGCTAGAGGTTTCTATTTCCACTACTTAGACTAGTAATGGAGTTGATAGTGCAACCCCAACAATTAGTAATGTATACTTCACATGCTTTATGTCAAACATGTTTAACAATGATGCATTGTACAACTTTTGCTAAAGGTTTCTATTTCCACTACTTAGACTAGTAGTAGAGTTGATAGTGCAATTCCAACAACTATTAATTTTGTACTCTTCTTAGACTAGTAATGGAATTGATAGTATAACCCCAGTAATTATTAATATTGTGCTCTTCATTATTAAATATAATGTCTTACCTACTTTTCTTCATATGATTAACCACATTCTTCAATTTTAATCTCCTTTTACTGTAACCAAGAAAAGACCCTTGTTTGGATAAAATGGATCAATAATCCATTAGAGTAGATATGCTTTTCTTTGTGTTACTTACTTATTTTATAGATAGACTATATATAGATTTTCTTTGTGGATGGACGTATACTTCACATGCTTTATGTCAAACATTGTTGACAATGATGCATTGTACAACTTTTACTAAAGGTTTCTATTTCCACTACTTAGACTAGTAATGGAGTTGATAGTGCAACCCCAACAATTATTAATGTTGTGCTCTTCAATACCAAGTATACTTCACATGCTTTATGTCAAACATGTTTGACAATGATACATTGTACAACTTTTTCTAAAAATTTATATTTCCACTACTTAAACTAGTAGTAGAGTTGATAGTACAATTGCAACAACTATTAATTTTGTACTCTTCTTAAACTAGTAATAAAGTTGATAGTACAACCTCAATAATTATTCATATTGTGCTCTTCAATACCACATATAATGTCTTACTTTTCTTCCTATGATTAACCACATTCTTCAACTTTAATCTCTATAATATATGTATAACATTACTTTATCCTAACCTCTTCCCAAAGTTTTCCTTTAAGTTAACTTAACACATCTATCTAACCATTTTATTTTTACACAAACCATTAAACACTCCTATTGTTAGTGATTGATTATCACATTTTTAATAACTTTTTTTTTCTTTTTTCACACATAATAATATTGAACATTCATATGGTTGGTAATTTATTATTAAATTTTCGAACTTCTCCTTGCTAACATATGTAATATTTTTATTTTATCCATTAAAGAATTATAAACATTATCTTTAATAAACTTTGCAAAAGTAAATATTCTGTAAAAGTAAATATTCTTACTCTCACCCTTGTAGTCCACTCAAAATATTCTTTGAAAATCATCATTAGCTTTATGTTACTTTTGAGTAACAAATGAAACGAATAGATTTGTTGTGAACAGTAGTAATTATAACTAGCTCTCCTACATAAATAATTAATTAAAAAAAAAACTTATACATAAACCAAAACCTCGACATTAAGACCCTAGTTGGTTCTGCAAGTCTCCAAAAAAATAAAAAAAACATTTTTTATTTCTTTTAATCCTTGTCAAGCTCATCTGTCAAAGACTAGAAGAACAGGCAGCTGAAAGGGCGGCAGACGAAGGCAGCGGCTCCCATGGCAAATATTAACCAGGTAGTACTCTTCCCTTTCATGGCTCAGGGCCATTTCATTCCCTTCCTCAAACTTGCTAACGTGCTTGCAGCACAAGGCCTTAAAGTCGCCTTCGTGACAACAACTGCATGTATCTCCAGAATATTCCTTCTGCAATCCCGCTCGTCGAAGGTCTCCCTCCCGGCTGCGAAAGCACCGATGTTCTTTCCCTAACGAAAAGCCTATTGTTATTTCGCTTTTCCCATAAGCTTTCGGCACCCTTTGAGCAGTGGATGGAGCAGCTCATAACGGAGACATCAGTGAAGCCCCTCTGCATCATAAGCGACGTCTTCCTACCTTGGACGGCCGAATCCGCTTCCAAGTTCGAGATTCAGCGAGTTGTGTTCCATACGACAGGGGCCTTCGGGGCATCATGTCTGCAATATTTCCTTACTAACACGGTAGAAGAAATAATTGGCGACCATGAAATAATAGCAATCCGCGACCGTTCTATGAGCATTAATTTGCGACAGTCCGATCTCCCCCCGGTGTTGAGAAATAAGAGACTTCGTTCCGGCATGGTTCAGGCATATGGCGTGGCCAAAGAAAGCTGCGCCACAACACTTGTCAATACGTTTGACGCCATCGAAGACGAATATATCCGGTATTTGGAGGAAACCCGTTTGGGCTGTAGCTCCTCCTACTCTTTTACATGATGGCCAGGAACGCGGTGATGATTGTATCCGATGGCTAGACCATCAGAAACCGCAGTCGGTGCTCTATATCTCGTTTGGATCTCTGGTTTTTCTCTCGGAAGGCCAAATAAAAGCCCTGGCCAAGGGCATCGAAGCCAGCGGCCAGCCCTTCCTTTGGACAATCAAAGATTTAGAGGGGAGCAACGTTAATTCCTGCGAGTTTCTGCCCAAAGGATTCACCGAAGCAACGCAAGAAAGGGGATTGGTAATCCATGGGTGGGTACCGCAGAAACTAATTCTCTCCCATTCTTCAATTGCATGTTTTCTTAGCCATTGTGGATGGAATTCAACATTAGAGAGCATCTGCGCGGGAGTTCCCATGGTCGTATGGCCCATGATACATGACCAGCCTTTTAACGCCAGAATGGTAGTGGATCACCTAGGAATTGGATTACAGGTCTGCGAGGAACCCGACAAAATTCCAAGAGAGGAGATTGTGGAAAGGACAGTGAACGCTGTCATGGTAGAGGAAATTGGAAAAGAGATGCGCGAGCGGGCACGGAAGCTAAAAGAATCGATCGATGGAGCGTCCTATGAGCTGAATGTTTCCGCGTTTGTATCTTACATCCTCAACATAAAGTGACGGTTAATTTGTTTCAAATTTGCTGTAAGGTCCACTGATAGAAGATGCGTGCAATTGCATTTGCTTCTCTTATCGCTTAAGCCAGTCTGGCAGACAATAATATTATATGTGATATGCTTCCAGTCATAGAGACGTTTATTGTACTCAACTCATTCTTGAGCAATCTCAGATACACTTAAAAGTACTGCTAATATGCACTGAGTTTCAAATTTATCACATAATCTTCGTTTAGAAACCAGTGGTTAGTGGGAGTCAAAAATTTTAAGAGACTAGAAGGGAAACATCTCGTATTTATGTAGATAGAATTGCATTTTTATTTGTTTAAAAAAGTTTTGTTTGATATTTTAAAAATGTCTTATATTTTCGATGTTTTGTAGTGGTATATTTACCCGACTTTGGAGGACTATGATGTGAGACTAAGGATATTTAACATACTTGGTTGAATATAATTATCCTTTTTTAAATTAAAAAGAAATTTGATAAAAAAAAGTTTGGATTTCCTAAAAGAGTTGGAATGAAGGATGTTATAAGTTTGACAAGTAATATTTTATTAGTTAAGATATGGGTGAAGAGGATAGATTTTCATAGTTTTTTCTCTGACAAGATTGTCACAATGGTGATTGAAATAGAGGGTGATAAAGACAATGAGGCATTATCAAAAATTAATGGAGAATTCCTCAATCTTGAGGCTATAAGGAGAATGCAAGATTTTGAAAAGGAAGGAAGATTTAGGGGTTTACTAGAATAAGGTCATAAAGAAGAAGCAGTGGACTACTCAACAGATTCTTATGAGGATGTCTCCATATTGATTGTTGAAGGGAGTTTGAAAGAAGGAAGTTTCCTTTAGAAGCATTCAAGAACGGACTTGAGCCAATGATGATTTTACATGAAGACACATAACTTTTGTACAAGAGTGATGATTAGAATATTTAATGGCCTTCCTTGCATGACCATTAATAGCATATGAATTGATGGTTTATACTTACCTTCTCTTCTAGAATGTGGTATTGTTGATGGTCATTGTGCATGCAGGATCATATACCTTCGTTTGATGGATAGAGGAAGGGTGATGGAAAAGGTAAGTGGGAAATGATGATCACATTGTGAGTATATAGAAGCTCACACATTGCATATCATTTAGAAGTATTTTGGATGATATGCATTATTGTGTAAACCTTATTCTCAATGTGTATTTGTTGCTTGAAGAAAAATGATGCATATGTATACTTCTTGTTGGCAATAAAAGTGCCAAGGGCATGGGAGCGTCTCCTTATTAAACATTTGGTAAATTGATGTTTGGTAGTGTGCTTATTAATTAGTTGTTAGGTAGATAAAAATAAAAATAATAAAATAAATACATATATAAATATAGGCATTAAATAATAGTAAAGTTAAATAAATGAAAATATAATAAAGTAATGATTATATATAAGTTCTAGCATAAGGGTTTGAGAGATAGTTGTTATGGTAACAATATGGATAATAGCATGAATGAATTATAATTGTATTTATTTTCATGAGCGAAAGGCATGGAGGATGGTTGAGGAAAATAAAGAAATTATTCATACTGCAATTTGCATGAGAAATGAGCATCTTGCATGAGAGTTTAGGAAGGATTTTTAAAAGGAAAGAGGCATTACTGAATTTAACTATCATATAATGTTGTTATTTAATTTGGAAAACTTGTTTGGAATGCTTGTATATGATGGATAGCAAGTTTAAAGTATGGTAATGTTTATAATAAAATATTACGACCAAGATATACCACGATGTGAGAAATTTAGGATGGCATTATCCTTAGTTGATGTTGTGGTATTCAAGGATGTGCTAGACTAAAAATGCTTACCTTCTTTTGATTTTTATTATAAATGTTGTTTTGAAAATGATTTACTCCTTACTCAAGCTACTAGTTAGCCATAGGAAGTTGAATGAATGTTCTTTAGGTGATTTTGTACATGGTTTCATCTGGAAAAATAAATTTTTCATGTGTAGAGATAAAAGATACTATGGAAAAAAATATAGTTTGGTTTCATGCATGTTTAGAATGATATGACTAAGGTTTTCTTGTAGTGCTATTTATTTTGAATGGTTGTGCATGGCCTAAAGCCTAATTTTATATAGCATCAATGATCTTATATTGTTCTTAGGGAGCATAAATAAACTTCGAATCATCCTTTGTATATTTTTAATCATCCTTTGTAACTTCCAATCCTGAGAGAAGGTCTTGGTGGGCACCTTCAATCAATTAATGGTTACTTATGAGTCTGATTCTACTTATTTTATAGACAATTCAACCTTAGCATATTCTTGAAGGCCATGAAATATAGCACATACTTCTCTTAGATGTTTAGGGAGGATACCAATATTCTCTACAAAAATAAAAGCATGAGTACCATCTGATAGTTTTCCTATGCCTCACATGCTTTCCCTTCTTGGATTACCTCTTGACACACCAATAGTGTTGATCTTCACCATACCTATGAGAGGTTCTTGCCAAAGTCCACTCTTATGAATTGTAGGTTGGGGATCCTGTGGGTGCCTATGTATCTATTCATCCACAGGGAGTTGAAGCTTGGAGAGTAAATTGTGCAACTAGGAGGTTGGCTTCAAAGTATGTAGGGTGGTTTGAATTGTTGTTCTTTTATTAGGAAAAGGGATAATAAATTTGGAATCATAAATATGCATGCTTCAAATACAATCACTCTTGGAGATAGATTTCAGATAGATTATAACTTATTCATTTAAAATTCAATGATGAATTACAATGATTTTATTTTTTGAGGGTCTTCAAGATAGTTTTATCTCCTTCAGAAAAGGATGGTATGCCTAGTTGGTCTATATTGGTAGAGGATTTTGCTTCCTTTATCAAAATAAATGGCCTTGGAATGTTGTTCCTTTAATATTCTAATATATAGAGTCATAAGCATATTGGAAAATATCATGTAGTAGAAAGATTGGACAATTTTTTGATATCCAATGGTTGGTTATGAACAAAGTATACAATTTTTGTAAATATTTTCTTGTGGGTGATATAATCACAATCAATTATTTTCATAGGTAATCTACTCAATAATGTCACCCAAATCCATTTTCCATCTACGTCCATTCAAGACTTTGATTTCCTATAAATTGTTATATAGTGGTGAAATGAAGCAAAGTTTGAAATATCATGTATGTACAAGTATGTTCAAAGGAAGCAATAGAAAGAGCCAAAAAAAAAAAACAAAAAAAACCAAGAAAAAAAAAAAAAAAAAAAAAAAAAAAAGTAGGAATAAAGACATCCATTATTTCAAATGTACTCTATTGAAACTTAAACATGACAAGGAGGCTTATGGTGAACTATTATAATATATTTTATTTATTATGACATGAATACAAAATGAAATCTTAGTAATAAATAACTTAATAGAGGATCTATTGTAGGTACGCTATCCTTCAACCCTAATAATCCACTTGGTCTTGATGGATTTCCTACAATTTGATTTAAATGTATAGGATATGTTGAAGAATAAGAACTTAAAGAGGCTATGAAAAATTCTATAATAAATTAAATTAGGACTATATTTTATTGATGCAGTAAATATGAGATAAAATATTTTGATAACTTTCATCCCACAAATATTTGTCTGTTTTTTTTTTTTTGTTACCCCCAGGGCCCCCTTTACGGGTTCTCCCCCAAAAATCCGACCCCCCCCCCCACAAAAAAAACAAAAAAAAAAAAAAAAAAAAAAAAAAAAAAAAAAAAAA
This sequence comes from Wollemia nobilis, assembly GCA_028583015.1. Classification (NCBI taxonomy): domain Eukaryota; kingdom Viridiplantae; phylum Streptophyta; class Pinopsida; order Araucariales; family Araucariaceae; genus Wollemia; species Wollemia nobilis. The sequence goes on from JAQPPZ010003901.1 coordinate 92,343, forward strand.
AAAAAAAAAAAAAAAAAAAAACACCCAAAAAAAAAAAAAAAAAAAAAAAAAAAAAAAAAAAAAAAAAAAAAAAAAAAAAAAAAAAAAAAAAAAAAAAAAAAAACAAAAAAAAAAAAAAAAAAAAAAAAAAAAAAAAAAAAAAAAAAAAATTTGTAACATGATTTAATATTTAAAAAATTATGATAAATAATTTAAAAAATATTAGACTAGTTTTTTCATGTTTTTTTTAAGAAAAGGCTAGATTATATTAATTCATTAATTAGGAAATTACAATATTATGATGCTAACATTGTACACCAGTTAAAAACAAAATGAGGTAGATAAGGAGTAAAGCATACATAACTAAATATACATAAGAATAGAAGCTAATAACAAAAAAAAAAACTAGCTATATCTTGTTGTAATACACCAAATATCAACACTCATCTGTGGGAGATCTTGTTGTATGGAGAAATTCTAGATGTGTATTTCGTGATATCTTCTAAAATATTCAAAGAAGAAACAAAATTAATCAAAACTTGAACTTTCTTATCATCGTTGACTACCTTGTTTTTAGTTTCATGTTGGACCTTTTGAAGATCTTGAACCATATGAGAAAGTTGATTAAGTCTATCATTAACATCTCAAGGTGTTTTGGAAGTTTCTTAGACTAGGAAATGAATGCGTCCCACATGTAACAAAAGATCAAAGGTCAAGTATGCTAAAACTATATCCCATGGAGGAGTAGATCTAGTAAAAACCTTTATTTGCATCTGCACTTCCAAATGTGCTTGAGAAGGATGAGTCTACAAACATCCCAAAGTTTGGGACACTAATCTAGCTAAGAAAAACCAGGAAAAAAAGTTTTATCATGTTGTAAAAAAGGTGGTTTTCTTCATTGAAAGCAAATATTTAAGATGCCATAATTTTTACACAAGGTGATCAATCCATGAAAACCAAGTATGCATCTAAAATTAGATGTTAGTAAAGGATTGATAGGTTGGAGTTTTAAAAAAATAAAGAGATCCTTTTAGAGGATGTCTATATCTTCTTGTAATACCTCTAAGGGATTTTTACCTTCATTCAATCGACCTAAGCTAGAAGGTTAGATCTCACTACTGCTTACCCATTTAAAATTATTTAAAATCTATTTAGATTGAATTATTTTATTTTTATATGTAGTAACTTAAAGAAGGTAGGAGGTAGGTCTTATTTTCATTCGGCCTACCCAACCTTTCATAGTGTAACAACCCAAATCTACTCACATGGTTGTACCACAAAAACAAGCCAAGAAATTTCTTAGGGTAATTTTTTTGTCTAAGTTTATTTTTGTATCCTAAATAGTGCTTTCATGTTCATAGCACTTATGTTTCACCCAATGAACTTTAACATAAATTTTTAATCAGTACAAGCATATCAAACCACTTTTAGGTTTCAATATTACTATAGACAACCACCCAAGTGGACGAGATTGGCCAAATATTGTAAAAGGTGCCATTATGTGGATTCAAATTTTCTCATTTAACATCCTCTTGTTCTATAATGAGGATCAAACCATGGTTAGGGTTATCCTCTAGGGCCCATAACACCTAGAGGATGATCACATACTTCCCCATCCCTTATCATACTGAACCTTCAACTAATCGGTCTACTTATTCCATTATCCATATATAAAGGGGTTAGCGTACATATGCCTAGTGTCTAGTTGATTATCCTACTACTCAGAGTGAGCTAGATCCATGTCAATACCATGATCTTGGGATTGATCACTAATGCCCATTATGACTCATGATCGTTTATCCCATACCAAATATCATGTATGAACTAGCTAAGTCAAATGAACATGGAACTTATCATAGTACTACCCAAGAATAAACCTAGAGGAGGTATCCCATACCGCCCCTCATTACTATCTTTGACATGGTCACTATTTCTAACCTTCTTTTCAAGACAATTGTTCTTGAGACATATTGTGTGCATACTTGCACCTCAATAACATTGTGTGTTCATGATTCATCTCACTCGCTGATGTTCTTAAATATTAGGAAGGGTTATTGTTTGTGCAATTACACCTACAAGAATAAGAGATTTCATGCTATAAATTTCAGGTAAAAGGTTCTAGTTCATGCATGTCTCACCCTTAGACATTACTTTTCCATACTTAGTCTTTCTAAGTTTATTTTTTTTTTTTGGATTTCAAACCCCAACAAGAATCACAATCACCAAATAAAACTTTTATAATAACAGACTGATTTAGTAGTCTTACCAATTCTAAGGCTACCCCAATAGAAGAGTTCACATCCTAGCTCCCAAATGAAAGTTATAATAATCTATATACATGAATATTATTTATTTATTTGTTTAACTAAAATATAAAGAAAAACAAGAAGATATTCATTTTATCATTTGTTTATGTCATCCACAGTAGTCAACGGTAATCTAACTAGTTTGCTCAATTATCCAAGTGCCTCACAACTAGCTTTCCTATCTTGGTTCAAACAATTCAATTAGCTTAAAAGGTATAGATGGATTAATTAATAAATTTTCTCTTTTGATAAGGGAATCTAAGTAACATTATTTTTACTTTATCTCTTCTAGATTACCATCACGTGTTTACCTCACGATAACCTAATGATAGCTTTTTCTTTTGTTATCGAGTCCCAAATAGACTTATGGTCTTACATTAATCATTACCCTACAAAGATTAGAATTTCTATTGTGTTCACCTGGCTACCTCATCTACCAATGTGAGCCTAATAGATAGTATTATGGAAATAAAAATTATTTTCCTAGATATCAAACATGCAAGTGAGGGTACATTGTCCCCAATCCAGCTCTCAAGAATCTATTGAAATTTACTTCCAATTTGTGAATAACTCATAGTATAGGGTTTGTGTTCTAACACTTATACACTGCCACTCAGGTTTTGAACTTCACTAACAAGAATATTACAAGTTGTGAAAATGCCTAGACCACAACTGTATTTTTCCAAAGTACAATGCCACTATATAATCAAATTTCTTCAAATTTAAGATCTCTTCAGCTCTGATACCACATATAACAACCCAAATCTACTCACCTGGTTGTACTACAAAACAAGCTAAGCAATTTCTCAAGGTAATTTTTTTGTCTAAGTTTATTGTTTTATCCTAAATAGTGCTTTCATGTTCATAGCAAGTGCTTTCACCCAATGAATTTTAACATAAATTTTTAATCAGTACAGGTATATCAAACCAATTTTGGGTTTCAAGACTACTACAAATAGCCACCCAAGTGGATGATATTTTCTAAATCCCATAAAAAGTACCTTTAGGTGGATTCAAATTTACTCATTTAACATCCTCTTATTTTGGCATGAGGGTCGAACCACGACTAGGGTTATCCTTTAGGGACCATAAAACCTAGAGGTTGGATGCATACTTTCCCATCCCTTATCATACTGAACCTTTGACTAATTGATCAACTTGTTCCATTATCTATATATAATGGGGTTAGTGTGCATATACCTAGTTTCTAGATGATTATCCCACTACTCAAAGTTAGGTAGAGCCATATCAATACCATGACCTTGGACTTGATCACTCATGTCCATTATGAATCATGATCATTTATCCTATACCAAATATTATGGTTGAACTAGCTAAGTCAAATGAACATGGGACTTATCATAGTAATACCCGAGAAACAACCTAGAGGAGGCATCCCATACCACCCTTCATTACTATCTTTGACATGATCACTATTTTTGATCTTATCAAGACATAGTTGTTCTCAAGACATATTGTGTGCATACCCACACCTCAAAAACTTTGGGTATTCATGATTCATATCACTCAATGATATTCTTAAATATTAGAAAAGGTTATTGTTTGTGCGATTAAACCTACATGAATAAGATATTTCATGCTATAAATTGTAGGCACAAGGTCCTAGTTCATGCATATCTCACCCTTAGACATTACTTTTCCATACTTAGTCGTACTAAGATTAATTTTTTTTTATTTCAAACCCCAAAAGGTATCATAATCACAAAATAAATCTTTTATAATAATAGAATAATTTAGCAGTCTATTATCCAAATTCTAAGACTACCCCAATAGAAGAGTCCACATCCTATATTCCAAATGGAAGTTATAATTGATAGGGATTATGTGTGATTTATAAATTATGGTTGTTTATTTTTAAATGTTAGTTGTTAGTTCGGATAAGGTGCATTGTTATTATTTAATGTAACATTATTCATAACATGTGTTGTAATGCCTATTTATAGGCTTCTATTGTCAATGGAAAATCAGTTTTTGGATTGTCTTCTTATTTCCTTTATCTGTTGTAATTGCTCCCACATCAATAATAATATTTATACATGAATATTTTTTACTATTTTGTTTAACAAAAATACAAATAAAAACAAGAAGATATTCATATTATCATTCGTTTATGCCATCCACAATAGTCAACAATAATCTAACTAGTTTGATCAGTTATTTGGTTGCCTCACAACTAGGTTTCCTATATTGGTTCAAATAATTTGGTTAGCTTAAAAGGTGAAGATAAATTTCATTAATAAAGTTTCTCTTTTGCTAAGGGAATCAAAGTAACACGTTTTTATTTTATCTCTTTTGGATTACCATCAAGTGTTTACCACATGATAACCTAATGATAACTTTTTATTTTGCTACCCAGTCCCAAATAGAATTATGGTCTTACATTAATCATTCTCCTACAAATATTAGAGATTTTGCTATGTTCACCCAACTACTTCATCTACCAATGTGAGCATAACATATATTATTATCGAAATAAATATTATTTTCCTAAATATCAAACATGCAAGTGAGGGTACGTTATCCCCAATCCAGCTCTCCAGAGTCTATTGAAATTTACTTCCAATTTGTGGATAACTTAGAGCATAGGGGTCATGGTCTAACACTTATACCCTACCATGTAGGTTTCGAACTTCACTCATAAGAATATTACAAGTTGTAAAAATTCCTAGACTACTACTACATTTGTCTAAAGTGCAATACCATAATAAAATAGAAAATTAAAACATGTTTAACATATAGATTTTCCTATTCTCAAATATAAATGTTTAAGGAAGCTACAATGGTTATAGTTTAGGTTATTTCCAAATCAATTCTTACCAAAGTAATATCCATGAAGTCTCAAATTAAGAAATAAGGTAGTGTATTCTATAAGTTATATTTTAACATGCATTGCAATCAAAGTATTTGCATTAACCACATAATAAATGAAACACTTTTACAATGTAATATTCCTCTACAAGTTGTAAGCCACTGGAAATGTTTTCAATGATTCAAACATCATTATTTCCAGACTTCACAAAATACATGGTAGATATTAATAAATAAAGAATTCATTAACCATTCCCTAATATGGCTATATTTTTCTGAAGGTATATCCTGAAGGTAAACAAATTTGGCAACCACTTCAATTCATAGGAACATTTATTCACCAGTCTTCTCAATGATGGCACCTACTCCTCAAGGTATATCTCTAAGGAGAGTTATTCTGGCTACAACTCTACCATTGGGTGAAGAAGATTTGCTAGGCCAATATCCATCTCATGTACTTCTCTCTCGCTATAATATCTAGCAGCCAAAGTCTTGGAGACTGCTCAAAAGAGGATTAGAAAGGATCAATTTCTTTTGTATGCAACTAAATATGTATGCAATATCTAAAATTATCTCATGCATTCAATCCACCCATAAATACACAACAATAAATAGTTTTCATGTGATTTTAGTCTACCCAAATAAACTCAACAACTAATGATTTCAAGTGCATTTTCTCTACCCAAAAATATAGAACAGATAATGATTTCAGGTGCATTCACTCTGTTAGAATAATATATTATATCCTAAGTTATTACTAGGATAAAGTTGAATGACTGAGATTAGCTTAGTTTGTTATGATCCAATGGATCAGATTGTAAGCACTTGATATTTAAGCAAGGTAATTTCAATAGAATAATTATCAAGTGTTTCAGAGTAGGCTTTCCCTGCCCTATGAGCCTGAGGAGCTTTTCCTCATGGGGGAATTTCCCTCATGGAAATCCCCCTCTTTTTTTCCCCTAATTTTTTTTACCGAGGGAGTATGCTCTCCATATTTTGATGGATCAAAAACCATAAGGTTAAAAATTTTAATTTGGGAGTTCTTTTTAGTTCATTTTAGTTTTCTATGGGTTTTCTTAACTACAGATCTAGGTTTCCATGGTTCTTTTTTTAGCAGTACTTTGGTTATCACACCTTTTTCTACCATTGTTGTCCATTGTTAGCGAAAATCCCTACATTTTTTTGGTTCGTGTGTAGTCAAAGGGCAACCTCAATTTTTTTAGATTACGGTGAGGTGTGACTAAGGCTGGCTAGGAAGACTTTGAAGAAAATTTACTCCGTTGTTGTCAACTCAAGAATTTATGGAGTTTGAAGCACTGGAAAATGACCATCGAGCCATGAATGTTCACAATGGAGACTTCAGTAGAGGGGCTTTCTGTGGAGCTTGATCTAGTTTTCAAGTCCAATCTATAAAGCCTTTTTTATTTTACTTTTTATTTCTCAGCTATGCTCAATCGACAATGATGATCCCTGCACGACTGGATGGTTTGGTGTTCACTATCAAATTATCACACCTGTCAAGTTGAACATTTACAACTGCCTAACCCATGGGAAGAAACTTTTGCAAATATGATATGGCCAATGTTGCCTGGATTATTTGTTACTCAGAACGGATATTGGAGGTGTTGCGAGCAGATTTTTAATGGTGAACATTTTTTGGGGGCCCATATGTTTACTATTGTTTCTCACCCATACCAGCCAAACCTCTCCTTTTTCAAGTCATATGAGAGCACCCAAAACATGACGTTGAAGAATCCAAAGGAAATGGAATGACTTATGGTGATAAAATTTCTATTGTTCAACCTTGGACCATAAAGAAAATTTGTAACAAAATAAGACTCGACACTGAATTTTTTACCTAGTATGATAAAGATCGAGTGGTGGTGCTACGTGGCCGTTCAGTGATCACCAATATTAATTTTACCTACTGCTATTTTGAAATGACTAGAAAATCCTGTGGGGGCCACAAAGGAACTGTAGATGTGAACTATTTTTGCATTAGATCCTAGCGTAGATTTTAGGTGGTGGTAATAGTAGCAGTGCACAACAGATATGAAGAGGGGGTATTATTAATGGCTTGATAATTTGTAGTGCTCTATGCTATCGCAGAGATGAAAGCGGAGAAATAATGCTTCATGCGATTTCCATATGTAAGTTCTTTTGTTTGGGCAGTTTACTAATAGATGTTTTCCTATCAATACAGCCTAAGGAGGAGTTGTTACTGGTGTCTACCACTAGTTTCTCTTTTTCTTCTCCGGTCCGCTGTATACCGAAGATGTCAGGATGTCTCAACTAAATTAGATCACTTAAAAAATTGAACAGCAAAGAGCCTTCTCTTCTTAGGTGTTTTCCACCATGGAAATTTAGTGGACAATATGGGTGTCGTGGATTGAATGGGTGATCACATGCAATGTGGTGGCGATGGGAATTGGTCTGTACTAGATTTTGTACATGGTGGCAGCCACGGTGCGCTAAAGGCAAGCAGATGAATTAATCATGGAGAGTGCAATCACCACTATCTTAAAAATAATCAATATGGTGCCCCACGACACCAATCATCACCCGATATCTCAGCGGTCATGACATAGGTGATGCCGGTACATATGGAGCAAATTTTTTGGTATATGTGGATTCTAGCCCAGATCCATGAATGTCATGTTGTTGTGAATGATAGCCTCATAACCGAACTCATATTTGACCCACCTTGTAAAAAAATGGAGTAGTTTGGTGACGTGATTTTTGTTGTACCACTCGATGATAAAGTAGCTTCCGACTACGAGATGCATGAAGAAACATTATTTCAAATTTCTTTTGTTGAAGTAGGGAGTGCGCAGTGTGAAGTGTGTAGCAAGGAAGGGCGCGGTCGGGTTGCTCGGGCATAGTCGGGTTGCGCACGGATCTTGGGCGAAGTTGGGTTGTGCCTAGATCTTTGGCGAAGTCGGGTTGTGCAGGCGAAGTCAAGTTGAACAGGCGAAGTCAAGTTGTGCACGGATCTCAGGCAAAGTCGAGTTGCACTCGGATCTCAGGTGAAGTCAGGTTGCATGGGCGAAGTCAAGTTGCGCACGAGCGAAGTTGGGAAGACAGCTCCAGACTTAGCCAAATTTTGGCATTGGAAACTTTTCTTGTTCGGAGGCTTGCATGATTGCGGCGTTGGTTTCCCTAGCTTGGGAAGAACTGTACGGAAGAGAGAAACACTAGATCTGAGTCCAATGTTTCAGATTTGAGCTCTAACTTATAGAACCCGAACGAAATTGCTCTGAGGCGATTTGTATAGAGAACAACAAACTTTAGCACATAAAATAATTGCAAACCCTAAAGATGCCTAAAACATCAGAAAAATTTATTCATATGAAATGAGGGTTACGAAAGTCCTCAACTAAGGAAATAACATCTGTAGACTAAGCTGTAGGATAAACTAAAAGGAAAAATGTTGAGTCGGCTGCTTGGACATTAATCAGATGAGACACACTGCTCACTGAAACGCTCTCATTTCTTTCTCTACTCTCTTCTCCGCTCTTCCACCCCTTTCTCCACTTACCCACTCTCCCATTGTCTGAAGACTCGAACTGCCTTATATAGCTGTGGGGAGAGGAAGTTAGGGTTTGTCCTCTTACAGGTTCTGATAGACCCTCAACTAGGGTTTTTGACTAATCGTCGATCTAGCATTAACTTCTATGGTGATCAGATCTGTCAGACGTCACATCTGTCAGAGAGTAGGTGCGATGTCATGTCAAGCTTTTGCCAAGATCCCTGACTGCGTAAGCGTAGTCCGACTTAGGTGTGAAATCTAGATTAATATTTTTAACACCCTCCTTTAAATTTGATTTCATGAGCGCTTTGACTCCAAGCTGCTCTCGCAATCTGCTAAAGTCTTCCTCCTTCAAAGGCTTCATGAAAATATCTACCAACTGCTTGTTGGATCTACAAAACTGTAGTTGAATTTTTTCGGACTTCACCAACTCTCTTATGAAGTGATAACGAATATCGATGTGTTTCGTTCGACCATGGAACATGGGATCCTTTGACAGTGCGATGGCCAAATTGTTATCACAAAAAATTATTGTCGCGCATTTCGAAGGATAGTTTAGTTCACTCAGAACTCTTCACAGCCAAACTGCCTGGCATGCAGCTGATGTGGCGACAACATATTCTGCTTCGGCTGTGGACAATGCAATGATGGGTTGTTTCTTGGATGCCCATGAGACTACCCCTGATCTTATATGGAAAGCATACCCGAAGGTGCTCTTTCGATTGTCGATACTGCCAGCCCAATCACTATCTATGAAGTTGACTAGTTTCAACTGGTCCTGTTTGGCATAAAATAGGCCATTGTTTCGCGTCTCGTTGACATAGCGCAAGATCCTCTTTCCTGATTGATAGTGCGTGTTCTTCGGAGTCTCTATGAAATGACTAATTAGGTTAAATTTGAACATCAGATCTGATCAAGTTGCAGTCAAATACATCAGACTGCCAACTAGCCTCTTGAACAGGTTTGGATCTACATTTCTCCCTGAATCCAGTTTGCTCAGCTTCAAACCCGTGGCTACAGGGTGTGATGGTAGGTTTGTTGTCCTCCATCTTGAACTGCTTCAGGACATCCTTCACATACTTGCCCTGAGAAATGAAGATGCCATATGCTGATTGGTCAACTTCAATGTCGAGAAAATACTTCATCAGCCCTAAGTCTGTCATCTTGAACTCCTACTTCATGGCTATTTTGAACTGGTCAAATAGGACATTGTTGTTTCCAGTATAAATCAAATCCTCCACATACAAGCAGACGATAATGAGCTCACCTGCTTCATTTTTCTTCATGTATAGGGTGTGCTCATATGGGCATTTGACAAACCCATTTTCCTAAAAATAGTTGTCAATCCGGTTGTACCAAGCCCGGGGCGCCTGCTTCAAACCATACAGGGCCTTTTTTAGCTTCAGGACTTTGCCCTCCTGGCATTCAATTTTGTAACCTGGTGGCTGGTCTATGTAGACCTCATCCAACATTCCATTGAGGAAGGATGACTTGACATCCATTTGGTACATCTTCCAACCTTGTTGGGCTGCCAATGCCATGATCATCCTGACTGTGTCAAGTCGAGCTATAGGCGCATATACCTCATGGTAATCGATGCCTGACTTCTACTTGTAACCCTTTACCACCAATCTGGCCTTATGCTTGTCAATGTCTCCTTGGGCGTTGAACTTTGTATTATACACCTATTTGACCCCAATGGTATTCTTTCCTGCTGGAAGATCTATCAGTTGCCATGTATCATTCTTTTCAATGGCTTTAATCTCCTCGTCCATCACATGCACCCACTTCTGATTTTGACTTGCATCTTCGAACTCTACTGGATCAACTTCAGTAAATAATGCAAAGTCAAAGTACTCTTCATCTATGTGGGTTTGGGTTGCCTCGTAGATTTCTTGCAAGCTCCTTGTCTTTGTTGGCGTCACCAGGTTCTGGATTCTACTTGCACATGGAGGCGACCGAGATGGAGTGGTTGTGCTACTGTTGGCACCGCTACTGCTCATAGAAGTTGTAGGTGGCTACAGACTTCCTTCTTCCAAGTCAATAGACTGAACTACTACTGGCTCTGAATGGCCAGTCTCTGACTTCCAGTTCCAGGTTTCATCTTCAAGAAACTTCACATCATGACTGATGATGAGCTTCTTCGTCATAAGGTTGTACAACCTATATGCTTTCGCCGCTCACCGACCCTATGAAAATGACTTCTTAGCTCTATCATCCAACTTTTGCGCCTCTTCGGAAATGTGCATATGCAATGCACCCGAACACACGTAAGTGAGCCCACTTGGCTTCACACCGCTCCGAGCCTCCGATGGATTTTGTCCTCCATGATTTGGTGGGACATCTATTCAAGAGTAGACGCACAAGTACAGCCCTCCCAAAATTTGTGTGGTAATCCCTTTGCCTTCATCATGCTTCGTGCCATCTCCATGATGGTCCGATTCTTCCTCTCAGCTATGTCATTATACTGTGGCGTGTATCTAGCAGTGAACTACCTTCGAATTTCGTGTTGCTTACAATAGTTATGGAATTCGTTGGAGATGTATTCACCTCCACCATCTGTCCTGAGAGTCTTGATCCGATATCCGCTCTGTTTCTCCACTAGAGCCTTGAACTCCTTAAATTTGGCAAATGCTTCTGACTTCAGCTTGATGGCATAGATCCAAGTCTTCTAACTGAAGTCATCTATGAATGTTAAGAAGTATTTGTTGTCGAAAAACATGCTGGTATACATCGGACCACAAATGTTTGAGTGCACCAGCTCCAATGGCTATGATGCTCTCCAAGACTGATCAGAAGGGAACGAATCCCTATGTTGTTTATCGACTAAGAAGCCCTCACAAACTTGATTTTACTGCTCTATCAAGGGTAAACCCTTCACCATTTGCATCTTGTGCAGTTGATTCGAGCCACTAAAGTTCAGGTGACCAAATCTGAGATGCCACAGCCAGGTAGCATCTTTCATAACTGCACTCAGAGACATCAATGATTCATTCTGAATCTACAACAAAAACATTTTGTTCTTCCTCATGGACACTATAGCAATCTGCCCATGCGACTTATCTCTGATGGTGCAAGCTCTATATTTGAACTGGATCGTATGTTGCTTCTGTACGAGCTGTCCAACACTCAGCAGGTTATGCTTCAGGCCAAGCACATAGTAGATGTCATAGATCTGCTTTCATTCACTGTGCCTGGTGCGGATGAGGATTTTTCCTTTCCCCATTATGAGAACCTTGTTGTTGTTCCCCATCTTCACCTTAGACTGGACTATTTCATCTAGTTGGGAGAACATCTCCTTGTTCCCCATCATGTGGTTGCTGCACCCACTGTCTAAGTACCAGATATTCTTTTGGCACTCCTCCTTAATGTTGCAAGTCAACAACACATTTCCTCCTGTCGCATTTTTGGTTTCATCCGTGTAATGGGCCTACTGCTGGTTCTCTATGGCCATCCATTTTCTGCACTGTGAGATGTAATGGTCGAACTTCTTGTAGAAATAACATTGGACCTTTGACATGTCCTTCTTTTGACCAGATCCAACTTGTTGATTTATCGAACTGCCTCTTCAACCTTGCTGATGGAAATTATAGTTGGTCTCCCCTTCGCTAGGGTTTGACTTTCCTCCTTGACTTTTGCCTTTCCCATGCTTGCCTTTGCCTCTTCCTCCATGAGAACTAGAGGCACCATGGTGGGAATCTTGTCTGCCGCTATCTCAAAATGAGACCTGAGCCCTGAATGCTTGCTCCAGAGAGGTCTAAGATGAACGGCTCAGCCTCTATTCATGTGTTTGCAATGAACCCATGAGTTTGTCTATCGAGAGGGTTGTCAGATCCCTCAACTCTTCGATTGCTATCACAACCGAGTCAAACTTGGTGGGCAGACTTCTAAGAATCTTCTCCACGATTCTTTGGCTCTACACATTTTCTCCATTCAACTGCATCTGGTTGATAATGTCCGTCATTTAGGTGAAAAAATCACTCTTGGACTCAGACTCACTCATTTGTAGATTTTCAAAATCCCTCCTGAGCATCTACAGTTTCACCAACTTTACTTTATTGGTGCCCTGGTACGAGCTGGCCAAAATATCCCAGGCCTACTTCACCTTGGTGGCTAATGTGATCCACGGGAAGATGGACTCCTTGATCGCTTGCATGATGTAGAAGAGGGCCTTCTGGTCCTTATTTGTGTTCTCTTTCAACAGGTCCTTGTCTTCTTGAGAGAGGGCGGCCAGTGCTATTGCATCTGCCGGTTCTGTGTAGCCGTTCTTGACTAACTCCCATAGCTTTTGAGATCTGAATAGGATCTTCATCTGGATGCTCCAATAATCATAATTTTTCTCGTTGAAGCACAAGATCTGCAACTACAATTTGTTGCTGCTGGAAGCCATTCTATTTCGGTCTCCGCATCAAGGGATCAGTAGCTCTGATACCAATTTGAAGAAAAATTATTTCAAATTTCTTTTTCCGAAGTAGGGAGAGCGCAGTGCAAAGTGCGCAGTAGGGAAGGGCGTAGTAGGGTTGCTCGGGCGCAATCGGGTTACGCATGGATCTTGGGTGAAGTCGGGTTGCACGAGCGAAGTCAGGTTGCACACGGATCTCGAGCGAAGATGGGAAGATAGCTCCAGACTTAGCCAAATTTTGGCCTTGGAAACTTTTCTTGTTCGAAGGCTTGCATGGCTATGGCGTTGGTTTCCCTGGCTTGGGAAGAACTGTACGGAAGAGAGAAGCACTAGATCTGAGTCCAATGTTTCAGATCTGAGCTCTAACTTATAGAACCCGAATGAAATCACTCTAAGGCGATTTGTACAGAGAACAACATACTTTAGCACATAAAATAACTACAAACCCTAAATATGCCTAACATAGCAGCAAAATTTATTCATATGAAACGAGGGTTACAGAAGTCCTCAACTGAGGAAATAACAACATCTACAGACTAAGCTGTAGGATAAACTAAAAGGAAAAATGTCGAGTCGGCTGCTCAGACATTAATCAGATGAGCCACATTGCTCACTGAAATGCTCTCCTTTCTTTCTCTGCTCTTCCACCCCTTTCTCCACTTGCCCACTCTCCCACTGTCTGAAGACCCAAACTGCCTTATATAGCCACGAGGAGAGGAAGTTAGGGTTTGTCCTCTGACAGGTTCTGACAGACCCTCAACTAGGGTTTTCGACCAATCGCCGAACTGGCATTAACTTTTGCGGCGATCGGATCTGTCAAACGTCACATCTGTCAGAGAGTAGGTGCGACGTCATGTCAAGCTTTTTTCGAGATCCCTGACTGCACAAGCGCAGTCCGGATTAGGTGTGAAATCTGGATTAATATTTCTAACCATGCACAGCCTCAATGAGTTGCAAAGGTGATTTTGCAGAAGTAGATTTTTTTGTTCATAGTTTTGTGCTCAAGATCGGAGGATAATGGTCGAACTAATGTGTGTAAGTGAGGACTGATGCCGAAAATAATATTCTGCAAGTTTGACAGTAGCATTCTTGATGAACTGGACTTTGTACGATGGTGGGGATGCTTATGCGCCTTGTGCCGTACGGTGGTGGCATGTGTTTTTTTAGAAACAACCAAGTTTGATGTTGGACAAGTGCAGGTGGTACTACGTGCAACAACAGTGAATTATGATCAGCCCTCTTATTTTTTGTAGTGGATGATACAATAACTCATTTGCATGATTATGGTCTGAGTGGTGGAACGTCCAGCGGTACGTGGTGATTTTGAGCCGACTGTTCTGTTCTCACCATATATTGTAGAAGCAACAATTTGGGTCATTATTTTTTTAAACACTACACTGTTGTTTTGATAGGTTGTGGTGCAGTGTGGGACCGAACGTGTAGAGGGCCTTTCTAGGCAACATAATTAATTTTGTGTGTTTTAGGCCAGTTTACTGTGATGAGGAAGGCAGATCTTGTGTTGTCTTATGTTGGGATCCCACGTGTTGTTGATACGATGAGTTTGAGTTGAAGCTATCATTTGTTGTTGTTTGCCACTAAATCTGTGATTTTTTGTTTACCCATTGAAGCAAATCTTGGAAAATAGTGACAGTTGTGAATCGCGAGCATGTGATGAAGTTGAAAACTGTTGTAATACCCGTGATTTTGATGATTTACATGACCTCTCAGATGATAGCAATAAAACTTTGCAGAATGAAAAATGATGATTGTTCATTGTTGCTTGAGAAAAGAAGACCATTATTATAGAACCTCTGTGTGCTGAAACCCCAAAGCTGATAGATTTGTATTATTTTTAATGTATTGTTGGATTTGTCACAAAAATTGCAAATCATCGGGGATGCAAAATGTTTTGCACCATTAAAGAGCTAATACAAATACCTAATGCTTCATTTTCAATAGATTTCTCGGTGGCTGTGGATTCCCAGATCTGATTGTGAAACATTGATTTTGTCCGTGGATTCCAATTTTTTTAAGCCTCCAGATTGTTTTTTGATTTTGATGGTCGATGGCCCTGTTCGCAAGCATTCACGAAGATAGTGAAGGTTATATGGGCCCCTTGTTTTTCATGTACAACAACGCTATTATTGTTGTCTGGGTGATTTTGACAGGTGGTGCCATAATTCATCGACGAGAGAAGATGTTTTCAATTTTTTAGAGTGAATAGAGGCAGCATCCGGTGGCTTATGTGGAGATCTGGGAGAGGGCATTGTCGTCGTTGCTCTCTAAGTCAAGATATTTTTCTACTAAGGACCACTATAACCTTTTTTTGGTTGCTTATATGCAAGGCGTTCTCCACCACGATGAATACCGTGGTCTTCCTGCACTCGAGGGTCAATAGAGAGCAAGTGGTGCACGTTGGTGCTGATTGAGGCTTAGTTTGATCTGTGGATAGGTAGATCTAGAAGTGGGATTTTTTTTTGTTGCTACAGTAGTAGTTGGTGGTGCGCTCTACGACAAAAGGTTGGGATCGTTGCATCCGATGGAGGGAGTGTAACTACATGAGTGGGCCCACCATTGTGCCCCTCGTCGGTGAGGACTCCGTTTTCTTTCTGGTGAAGTTGTCATTATTTTCTTAGGATGCTTACTTTCTAACAAAATCGTAGCAACCATGGCGAGAGTGAACAAATAGTAGCATTCTACAGATTTTTATGAGATGGTGTTCATTTTCGGTGATGTGGCTGAGATTTTTTTATGTGTTGTTAGAGAGTGTTGACTATCCATGCTAGCAAATGGTAATCGTTTGCGGAGGAGGTGTCACCTATAGAGTGTGAACATATCCATGATTCTATACCAGATCTGGGTTCACCAGCATGGATTTTCACCATATAGTGGTGTCTCGTTCGCAGTTCTGGTTTTCAGAATTCGAGGCTGCAACCCCGTAGAATAACGAAAAGTTTAATGGACACAATGCATTTTTTTATCAAAACATATTTACCTTTATAAGGTAATTTTTAGATTTTATATAAATCATGAAGGGGGCTTTAATTAAAATCTATGGCCTTCTACTTTTTAGGAGACATTTTTTTAATCACTATGCTTTATTCCGATTTTTTGGAAGATTTTTTTAGAAGGAAAGAAGAAGACTATTATTTCTGTAAATGAAGGCCTCATTGAAACCCAATCATAGGGGTAATTATAGTTGCTGAAAATGTTTTTTCAAGACGAACATAATGGTGGTGTCCTATTTTAGTTTTGAAACTATTTTCCACACTTTTTTGTGGTTTTAATTTTTTTTTAATCTTGGAGTGCATTCTCGGTTGAACCCGACACTCGTAGGTATTTTTTATATTGATCCTATTATCTAGTCATCTTCTCTATAACACCTAGCGGTTGCAGCGGATGGTTACCCATGCATTTTGGTAGGATGAGGAGGTCATTATAAGGACACGCTCAAACAATACATTGGTGCCCTTTTTATTTTTAAAATTCCCTTGAAGTAAGTTGTTAGTCCACTCATTTTGGACCTTCTTATCAACTCATTATGTTCATATAGGTGGAAACCACATACTCATGCTTGTGGAGTTATTTTGGACTACCCTTGCAATTTTTGTGGTTCTTTCTCCATCCTATATTCACACTCTTTTTTGTGAGATACTTTGGTTTCAAGGAAGTTTTCTTAAGTGACCTTTCTTCATGGTTCACAACCTTGATCTGTGTCACAAGCATCAGTCTGGGAGTAAGATTTCATTCAGTTCGACAACGATTCTCTACTTTTTTTGAGATATTTGATGGATCCTTTGCAGGCTTCTTGATGGAAGTTGTCCTGGGGGGGTTGAAGAGGATATCTTCCTTCCTCTCCATCCTCCTTACACATCTTCCTTCTCCTTCTTCTTATTTTTTGGTAGGTGGTTCTCTCCCTTGTGGTTTTTCAACATCTTTCAGCAAAATTTTTTTGATCACATATTGTACATGAGTACCTTATCAAGCCTTGTTGCCGGGACTCATACTTGTGGATATGCCACTTGTATTTGGTTTTGTTATTTTTCACTACCTCCTAGTATCACTTAAGGGGGGTGTTAGTATATCCTAGTACCACTTAAGGGGGTGTTAGAATAATATATCATATCCTAATTTGTTACTAGGATAAAGTTGAATGGCTAAGATTAGCTCAGTTAGTTATGATCCAATGGATCAGATTGTAAGCACTTGCTATTTAAGCAAGGTACTTTCAATAGAATAATTATCAAGTGTTTCATTTTCCAACACACTCTACCCAAAAATACACAATAGTCAAATCATTTTTCAATAACAATTCCAAATAAATTATTTTACAATATAAAAAATAACCTCATTTTTTGGATTATCATAGAGTACGGGGATATTTTTGGATTATAACAATCCACAATCAACTTCTAATAATAATAATGAATATCTAGGTTTGTTCGAATAACATTATTTTCTATTACAGGTTGAACATCGAATTGTCTCCTATCTTATATTAAATATTTGATTGACTACTTTGTCTGGATATACAGTCATTTATACATGCATGACTATCTACTGGCACAAGATAACAACAACCATAAACCATTCCTATTAGCATAGTTGCTACTTCTCAAACAATAGTTTTAGTGAGGAAAATCACACACGAAATACACAATATTTCTAGAGCTGACCATTCATAGCACAAGCACATAATTCCTTCTTTTAAAACAAGTTTTAAAGAAAACAATGAACAATTGATGATGTGTTCCAACCTGAAACTTGCGCTTCAATAAATCAATTTCTTGTGCAAGCAAAACTAATGAGAACACATTCTAAATTCTCTTTTTCTTTTCTATCTCTCTTTTTCCCATCACCGTCTTCAAGAACTCATCATAGATCAGAAGATAAAGACTTATCTATATTCCACTACTTTTTTCCCCATTTTCCCCAATCATGAAAAGAGGTTATGGTAATTATGGATGCATACGTTTGCTTACTAGTCTTTAAGGCATATATTGGTAGTTCACGTTGATTATCCACTATCCAATGTAATTCACATTTTATTTAACTACATAAAACTTAAGCAATATGTATTTTAACTTTACCTTTTATTTCACTAAATTCTATTTGATTTTAAATAAACCTTTTTATAATTTCTAAAACAACAAATACTAATTACCCAAATAAAACACTAAGTCAGCTTTCATATTCATGGTACTTTCATTACCATCAACCAAGCAAATATCAAGCTACTCAAAGGTAAAACTTACATCAAATATGTGAACAAACACCCTACATGCTCCTATATGAAATGAATTCAAGTGAGTTTCATGTAATCATGAGCCAATCATCCTTTCCCTCTTATCATTTTTCGTCAACTATCTTCTAATGTCCCTAGTCTTGCATACATAAAACCATTAATAGTACCACTTTTCCAAGAAAAAATTAAGTATATCCCATTATTTAATCTATAAGCAATTGTTGTGCGAGGAAACTCATTACACGTAGGACTCAACCTTCACTATGACTTTTCATTATTTGAGGGAACACCTATTAAAAGAAGCATTTAAGAGAATATTTTAGAAGCATTTAAGGAAGAAAACCTTCTAATAGGGAAACTACCTTTTAAGGGAAACCAATGAAGAGAGCCTTTTTTAGAGGGAAGGGAACCTTTTAAGAAAGAGATATTTAATCAAGTAGGCTTCCCTATCAGTCGCTTACCCATTTTGACATTCGATCCAACAAAGAAAGAGACATGGGCCTTCACTCGGGACCAACACAATATTTTAAGGGATGTATTTAAGGCAAAATTCTTAAAAAATCCTTTCAACAGTTTTTAGGAGGATCCTTTTCAATAGGGTTTTAAGAGGTATTTCAGACAACCTTTTAACAAACTTAATGTTAGGTCTCTCTATCAGTCGACCTACCCTTCCCTTCGTTTGGTCGAGCTATGCTAGTAGGGCTTGGCATTCACTCTAGATGAAGACACTTCTATTTAACTTGTTACTAGATATTAGTTTATTCATGGACTACTCAACCATTTACAAGAAGGAAGATTCTTCCAATCCCCAAATGTATAACAACATGTTACTTGATTAAAAATGTATCACAAAAACATATGGGTAGTCTTGTATTTGCTTTAAATAATTGCCAAAATGTAAGAGTGCAATTACAAACACTATCTACAGTACGATATTAAAAAAATTATTCAACCAAAAAATAAGAGTTCAAATCTTGTTAGAAATAACTGTCAAGTTGTAAAAGTAAAAAGTTCAATAGTTTTTAACTCTTCTTAAGATTAGATTATATAAGACAATCTTCAATAAAGATGATGTTTATCTAATATATAATTGGATCCAACATATGGATATCTAATTATATTTTGGTTAGGAATGTGTGGTGTACAACCTTACTCCACAAGATTCAATCGTTAACCCTTTATTCCAAGTTTCCATCAACCTACTCACTATTGCTCGTGATGTAATACCAATAAAACCAAATTCAATTTAATTTAATCCATTTAAAAAATAATAATAATATATATATTTTTAAATAATAAAATTTTATCTAAATGTTTGAACTTAAATTATTTTTAAATATTATATTTTTATTGGTTGAATATGAAAAATGAGCCAGCTTCGGTTTTAAAAAATAAATAAATCACACAACCTATATCTTTTGACTTTACTAAAAGTGACGGGTTACCACACCTAAAAAATTTCCGTTTTAAAAAATAAATAAATCACACAACCTATATCTCTTGACTTTACCAAAAGTGACGGGCTACCACATCTCTTGACTTTACCAAAAGTGACGGGCTACCACACCTAAAACTTTTCGTTTGATGAACCGCTCACAACACCTTTAGATAAATAATACTTTTTGTTTTCTGACCTATCTAAACATTAATAAAGTTTTTAAACTTATATTATTGTCAGGGTGTCGCCATAAATCTGGGTGTGTATAAAAAAAAAAAAAACTGGGTGAGTAGTTGCCTTAGCGTGAAGCTGTCGTTCTTTTATTATTTATTTGATAGAAATTATCTTGAAAAAGCAAGAAGAAAGATTTCATAATTTTGAATGTATGAGATACCGATTAGGACGTTAACCCGCAACGAGCTTAAGGAAACGGATTTACCACAACGAACCAGAAATGTTAGATTACAGTTGACGCTCGATGCTTAAGTATTGCTGTTGTAAAGGGTGGTGGACGAAGGCAGCGGCTTCCATGGCAAATATTATTCAGGTAGTTCTCTTCCCTTTCATGGCTCAGGGCCATTTCATTCCCTTCCTCAAACTTGCTAACGTGCTTGCAGCACAAGGCCTTAACGTCGCCTTCGTCACAACAACTGCATGTATCTCCAGAATATTCCTTCTGCAATCCCAATCCCAATTTCATGGATCGGATATCCGTTTCGTATCTCTTTCTCTCCCGCCCATCGAAGGTCTCCCTCCCGCCTGCGAAAGCACCGATGTTCTTTCCCCAACGGAAGGCCAATTGTTATTTCGCTTTTCCCATAAGCTTTCGGCACCTTTTGAGCATTGGATGGAGCAGCTCATAGCGGAGACATCAGTGAAGCCCCTCTGCATCATAAGCGACGTCTTCCTACCTTGGATGGCCGAATCCGCTTCCAAGTTCGAGATTCCGCGAGTTGTGTTCCATACGACAGGGGCCTTCGGGGCATCATGTCTGCAATATTTATATACTAACACCGTAGAAGAAATAACAGGCGACCATGAAATAATAGGCGACCATGAAATAACAGCAATCCGCGACCTTTCTATGAGCATTAATTTGCGACAGTCCGATCTTACCCTGGTGTTGAGAAATAAGAAACTTCACCCCGACATGGTTCAGGCATATGTCGTGGCCAAGGAAAGCTGCGCCGCAACACTTGTCAATACGTTTGACGCCATCGAAGAGGGATATGTCCGGTATTTGGAGGAAACCACCTGTAAGCCCGTTTGGGCTGTAGCTCCTCCTAATAATTTACAGGATGGCCAGGAACGC